>JAVRKA010000436.1:0-116654 GCA_034508555.1 Venustoraphidia nigricollis | reverse complement strand
ATATTTGAAATGCCTATCGGCACCTATATCTGAAATGCCTATCGGAACCTATTTTTGAAATGCCTATCGAAAACTACATCTGAAATGCCTATCAGCACCTATATTTGAAATGCCTATCTGCAACCACATCAGAAATGCCTATCGGCACCTATATCTGAAATGCCTTTCGGCATTTATATCTTAAATGCCTATCGACACCTATATTTGAAATTCCTATGGCACCTATATTTTAAATGCCTTTCGGCAACTATATCTGATATGCCTATCGGCACCTATATCTGAAATGCCTATCGGCACCTATTTTTGAAATGCCTATCGGAAACTACATCTAAAATGCCTA
Source organism: Venustoraphidia nigricollis (assembly GCA_034508555.1). NCBI lineage: Eukaryota > Metazoa > Arthropoda > Insecta > Raphidioptera > Raphidiidae > Venustoraphidia > Venustoraphidia nigricollis. The sequence continues at coordinate 116,314 of JAVRKA010000436.1, read as the reverse complement.
TCGGCACCTATATTTAAAATGCCAATCGGCAACTATATCTGAAATGCCTATCGGCAACCATATCTGGAATGCTTATCGGCACCTATATTTGAAATGCCTATCGGCTTCTATATCTGAAATGCCTATCGGCACCTATTTTTAAAATGCCAATTGGCAACTATATCTGAAATACTTATCGGCACCTCTATCTGAAATGCCTATCGGCACCTATTTTTGAAATGCCTATCGGAAACTACATCTGAAATGCCTATCAGCACCCATATTTGAAATGCCTATCGGCAACATATCTGGAATGCCTATTGGCACCTATATTTGAAATGCCTATCGGCTTCTATATGTAAAATGCCTATCGGCACCTATTTTTAAAATGTCAATCGGCAACTATATCTGAAATGCCTATCGGCACCTATATCTGAAATGCCTATCGGCACCTATTTTTGAAATGCCTATCGGAAACTACATCTGAAATGCCTATCAGCACCTATATTTGAAATGCTATCGGCAAACCATATCTGGAATGCCTATCGGCACCTATATTTGAAATGCCTATCGGCTTCTATATCTGAAATGGCTATTGGCACCTATTTTTAAAAAGCCAATCGGCAACTCTATCTGTAATGCCTATCTGCACCTATATCTGAAATGCCTATCGGTACCTATTTTTGAAATGCCTATCGGAATCTACATCTAAAATGCCTATCAGCACCTATATTTGAAATGCCTATCGGCAACCATATCTGGAATGCCTATCGGCACCTATAATTTGAAATGCCTATCGGCTTCTATATCTGAAATGGCTATTGGCACCTATTTTTAAAAAGCAATCGGCAACTCTATCTGTAATGCCTATCTGCACCTATATCTGAAATGCCTATCGGTACCTATTTTTGAAATGCCTATCGGAATCTACATCTAAAATGCCTATCAGCACCTATATTTGAAATGCCTATCGGCAACCATATCTGGAATGCCTATCGGCACCTATATCTGAAATGCCTATCGACACCTATATTTGAAATGCCTATCGGCACCTATATTTTAAATGCCTATCGGCAACTATATCTGATATGCCTATCGGCACCTATATCTGAAATGCCTATCGGCACCTATTTTTGAAATGCCTATCGGAAACTACATCTAAAATGCCTATCGGCGCCTATTTTTAAAATGCCAATCGGCAACTATATCTGAAATGCCTATCGGCACCTATATCTGAAATGCTTATCGGCACCAATTTTTGAAAATGCCTATCGGAAACTACATCTGAAATGCCTATCAGCACCTATATTTGAAATGCCTATCGGCAACCATATCTGGAATGCCTATCGGCACCTATATTTGAAATGCCTATCGGCTTCTATATCTGAAATGCCTATCGGCACCTATTTTTAAAATGCCAATCGACAACTATATCTGAAATGGCCTATCAGGACCTATATCTGAAATGCCTATCGGCACCTATTTTTGAAATGCCTTTCGGAAACTACATCTGAAATGCCTATCTGCTCCTATATTTGAAATGCCTATCGGCAACCATATCTGAAATGCCTATCGACACCTATATTTGAAATACCTATCGGCTTCGATATCTGAAATGCCTATCAAAACCTGTTTTTAAAATGCCAATCGGCAACTATATCTGAAATGCCTATCGGCACCAATATCTGAAATGCTTATCGGCACCAATTTTTGAAATGCCTATCGGAAACTACATCTGAAATGCCTATCAGCACCTATATTTGAAATGCCTATCGGCAACCATATTTGGAATGCCTATCGGCACCTATATTTGAAATGCCTATCAGCTTCTATATCTGAAATGCCTATCGGCACCTATTTTTAAAATGCCAATCGGCAACTATATCTGAAATGCCTATCGGCACCTATATTTGAAATGCCTATCGGCACCTATTTTTGAAATGCCTTTCGAAAACTATTATCTGAAATGCCAATCTGCTACTATATTTGAAATGCCTATCGGCAACCATATCTGAAATGCCTATCGACACCTATATTTGAAATACCTATCGGCTTCTATATCTGAAATGCCTATCGGTACCTGTTTTTAAAAATGCCAATCGGCAACTATATCTGAAATGCCTATCGGCACCTATACCTGAAATGCCTATCGGCACCTATTTTTGAAATGCCTATCGGAAACTACATCTGAAATGCCTATCAGCACCTATATTTGAAATGCCTATCGGCAACCATATCTGGAATGCCTATCGGTACCTATATTTGAAATGCCTATCGGCACCTATTTTTAAATGCCAATCGGCAACTATATCTAAAATGCCTATAGGCACCTATATCTAAAATGCTATCGGCACCTATTTTTGAAATGCCTATCGGAAACTACATCTGAAATGCCTATCAGCACCTATATTTGAAATGCCTATTGGCAACCATATCTGAATGCCTATCGACACCTATATTTGAAATACCTATCGGCTTCTATATCTAAAATGCCTATCGGCACCTATTTTTTAAAATGCCAATCGGTAACTATATCTGAAATGCCTATCGGCACCAATTTTTAAAATGCCTATCGAAAACTACATCTGGAATGCCTATCAGCACCTATATTTGAAATGCCTATCGGCAACCATATCTGGAATGCCTATCGACACCTATATTTGAAATGCCTATCGCCTTCTATATCTGAAATGCCTATCGACACCTATTTTTAAAATGCCAATCGGCAACTATACCTGAAATGCCTATCGGCACCTATAACTGAAATGCCTATCGGCACCTATTTTGGAATGCCTATCGGAAACTACATCTGAAATGCCTATCAGCACCTATATTTGAAATGCCTATCGGCAACCATATCTGAAATGCCTATCGACACATATATTTGAAATACCTATTGGCTTCTATATCTGAAATGCCTATCGGCACCTATTTTTAAAATGCCAATCGGCAACTATATCTGAAATGCCTATCGGCACCTATATCTGAAATGCCTATAGGCACCAATTTTTGAAATGGCTATCGGAAACTACATCTGAATTGCCTATGAGCACCTATATTTGAAATGCCTATCGGCAACCATATCTGGAATGCTTATCGGCACCTATATTTAAAATGCCTATCGGCTTCTATATCTGAAATGCCTATCGGCACCTATTTTTAAAATGCCAATCGGTAACTATATCTGAAATGCCTATCGGCACCTATATCTGAAATGCCTATCGGCATCTATTTTTGAAATGCCTATCGGAAACTACATCTGAAATGCCTATCAGCACCTATATTTGAAATGCCTATCGGCAACCATATCTGGAATGCATATCGGCACCTATATTTGAAATTCCTATCGGCTTCTATATCTGAAATGCCTATCGGCACCTATTTTTAAAATGCCAATCGGCAACTATATCTGAAATGCCTATCGGCACCTATATCTGAAATGCCTATCGGCACCTATTTTTGAAATGCCTATCAGAAACTACATCTGAAATGCCTATCAGCACCTATATTTGAAATGCCTATCGGCAACACTATCTGGAATGCCTATCGGCACCTATATTTGAAATGCCTATCGGCTTCTATATCTGAAATGCCTATCGGCACCTATTTTTCAAATTCCAATTGGCAAATATATCTGTAATGCCTATCGGCACCTATATCTGAAATGCCTATCGGCACCTATTTTTGAAATGCTTATCGGAAACTACATCTGAAATGCCTATCAGCACCAATATTTGAAATGCCTATCGGCAACCATATCTGAAATGCCTATCGACACCTATATTTGAAATACCTATCGGCTTCTATATCTGAAATGACTATCGGCACCTATTTTTAAAATGCCAGTCGGCAACTATATCTGAAATGCCTATCGGCACCTATATTTAAAATGCCTATCGGCAACCATATCTGGAATGCCTATCGGCACCTATATTTGAAATGCCTATCGGCTTCTATATCTGAAATGCCTATCGGCACCTATTTTTAAAATGCCAATCGGCAACTATATCTGAAGTGCCTATCGGCACCTATATCTGAAATGTCTATCGGCACCTATTTTTGAAATGCCTATCGAAAACTACATCTGAAATGCCTATGAGCACCTATATTTGAAATGCCTATCGGCAACCACATCAGAAATGCCTATCGGCACCTATATCTGAAATGCCTTTCAGCATTTATATCTGAAATGCCTATCGACACCTATATTTGAAATTCCTATCGGCACCTATATTTTAAATGCCTATCGGCAACTATATCTGATATGCCTATCGGCACCTATATCTGAAATGCCTATCAGCACCTATTTTTGAAATGCCTATCGGAAACTACATCTAAAATGCCTATCGGCACCTATTTTTAAAATGCCAATCGGCAACTATATCTGAAATGCCTATCGGCACCTATATTTGAAATGCCTATCGGAACCTATTTTTAAAATGCCAATCGGCAACTATATCTATAATGCCTATGGGCACCTATATCTGAAATGCCTATCGACACCTATATTTGAATTACCTATCGGCTTCTATATCTAAAATGCCTATCGGCACCTATTTTTAAAATGCCAATCGGCAACTATATCTGAAATGCCTATCGGCACCTATATTTGAAATGCCTATCGGAACCTATTTTTAAAATGCCAATCGGCAACTATATCTATAATGCCTATGGGCACCTATATCTGAAATGCCTATCGACACCTATATTTGAATTACCTATCGGCTTCTATATCTGAAATGCCTATCGACACCAATTTTTGAAATGCCTATCGGAAACTACATCTGAAATGCCTATCAGCACCTATATTTGAAATGCCTATCGGCAACCATATCTGGAATGCTTATCGGCACCTATATTTGAAATGCCTATCAGCACCTATATTTGAAATGCCTATCGGCAACCATATTTGGAATGCTTATCGGCACCTATATTTGAAATGCCTATCGGCTTCTATATCTGAAATGCCTATCGGCACCTATTTTTAAAATGCCAATCGGCAACTCTATCTGTAATGCCTATCGGCACCTATATCTGAAATGCCTATCGGCACCAATTTTTGAAATGCCTATTGGAAACTACATCTGAAATGCCTATCAGCACCTATATTTGAAATGCCTATCGGCAACCATATCTGGAATGCCTATCGGCACCTATATTTGAACTGCCTATCGGCTTCTATATCTAAATTGCCTATCGGCACCTATATCTGAAATGCCTATCGGCACCTATTTTTGAAATGCCTATCAGAAACTACATCTGAAATGCCTATCAGCACCTATATTTGAAATGCCTATCGGCTTCTATATCTGAAATGCCTATCGGCACCTATTTTTAAAATGCCAATCGGCAACTCTATCTGTAATGCCTATCGGCACCTATATCTGAAATGCCTATCGGCACCTATTTTTGAAATGCCTATCGGAAACTACATCTGAAATGCCTATCGGCACTTATATTTGAAATGCCTATCGGCTTCTATATCTGAAATGCCAATCGGCAACTATTTTTAAAATGCCAATCGGCAATTATATCTGAAGTGCCTATCGGCACCTATATCTGAAATGCGTATCGGCACCTATTTTTGAAATGCCTATCGAAAACTACATCTGAAATGCCTATCAGCACCTATATTTGAAATGCCTATCGGCAACCACATCAGAAATGCCTATCGGCACCTATATCTGAAATGCCTTTCGGCATTTATATCTGAAATGCCTATCGACACCTATATTTGAAATGCCTATCGGCACCTATATATTAAATGCCTATCGGCAACTATATCTGATATGCCTATCGGCACCTATATCTGAAATGCCTATCGGCACCTATATCTGAAATGCCTATCGGCACCTATTTTTGAAATGCCTATCGGAAACTACATTTGAAATGCCTATCAGCACCTATATTTGAAATGCCTATCGGCAACCATATCTGGAATGCCTATCGGCACCTATATTTGAAATGCCTATCGGCTTCTATATCTGAAACGCCTATCGGCACCTATTTTTAAAATGCCAATCGGCAACTATATCTGTAATGCCTATCGGCACCTATATCTGAAATGCCTATCGGAACCTATATTTGAAATGCCTATCGGCTTCTATATCTGAAATGCCTATCGGCACCGTTTTTAAAAATGCCAATCGGCAACTATATCTGAAATGCCTTTCGGCATTTATATCTGAAATGCCTATCAGCACCTATATTTGAAATGCCTATCGGCAACCATAACTGGAATGCCTATCGGCACCTATATTTGAAATGCCTATCGGCTTCTATATCTGAAATGACTATCGGCACCTATTTTTAAAATGCCAATCGGCAACTATATCTGAAGTTCCTATCGGCACCTATATCTGAAATGCCTATCGGAACCTATTTTTGAAATGCCTATCGAAAACTACATCTGAAATGCCTATCAGCACCTATATTTGAAATGCCTATCTGCAACCACATCAGAAATGCCTATCGGCACCTATATCTGAAATGCCTTTCAGCATTTATATCTGAAATGCCTATCGACACCTATATTTGAAATTCCTATCGGCACCTATTTTTGAAATGCCTATCGGAAACTACATCTAAAATGCCTATCGGCACCTATTTTTAAAATGCCAATCGGCAACTATATCTGAAATGCCTATCGGCTTCTATATCTAAAATGCCTATCGGCACCTATTTTTAAAATGCCAATCGGCAACTATATCTGAAATGCCTATCGGCTTCTATATCTAAAATGCCTATCGGCACCTATTTTTAAAATGCCAATCGGCAACTATATCTGAAATGCCTATCGGCACCTATATCTGAAATGCCTATCGACTCCAAATTTTTGAAATGCCTATCGGAAACTACATCTGAAATGCCTATCAGCACCTATATTTGAAATGCCTATCGGCAACCATATCTGGAATGCTTATCGGCACCTATATTTGAAATGCCTATCAGCACCTATATTTGAAATGCCTATCGGCAACCATATTTGGAATGCTTATCGGCACCTATATTTGAAATGCCTATCGGCTTCTATATCTGAAATGCCTATCGGCATCTATTTTTAAAATGCCAATTGGCAACTATATCTGAAATGCCTATTGGCACCTATATCTGAAATGCCTATCGGCACCTATTTTTGAAATGCCTATCGAAAACTACATCTGAAATGCCTATCAGCACCCATATTTGAAATGCCTATCGGCAACCATATCTGGAATGCCTATCGGCACCTATATTTGAAATGCCTATCGGCTTCTATATGTGAAATGCCTATCGGCACCTATTTTAAAATGTCAATCGGCAACTATATCTGAAATGCCTATCGGCACCTATATCTGAAATGCCTATCGGCACCTATTTTTGAAATGCCTATCGGAAACTACATCTGAAATGCCTATCAGCACCTATATTTGAAATGCCTATCGGCAAACTATATCTGGAATGCCTATCGGCACCTATATTTGAAATGCCTATCGGCTTCTATATCTGAAATGCCTTTCGGCACCTATTTTTAAAATGCCAATCGGCAACTCTATCTGTAATGCCTATCGGCACCTATATCTGAAATGCCTATCGGCACCATTTTTTGAAATGCCTATCGGAAACTACATCTGAAATGCCTATCAGCACCTATATTTGAAATGCCTATCGGCAACCATATCTCGTATGCCTATCGGCACCTATATTTGAAATGCCTATCGGCTTCTATATCTGAAATGCCAATCGGCACCTATTTTTAAAATGCCAATCGGCAACTATATCTGAAGTGCCTATCGGCACCTATATCTGAAATGCCTATCGGCACCTATTTTTGAAATGCCTATCGAAAACTACATCTGAAATGCCTATCAGCACCTATATTTGAAATGCCTATCGGCAACCACATCAGAAATGCCTATCGGCACCTATATCTGAAATGCCTTTCGGCATTTATATCTGAAATGCTTATCGACACCTATATTTGAAATGCCTATCGGCACCTATATTTTAAATGCCTATCGGCAACTATATCTGATATGCCTATCGGCACCTATATCTGAAATGCCTATCGGCACCTATTTTTGAAATGCCTATCGGAAACTACATCTAAAATGCCTATCGGCGCCTATTTTTAAAATGCCAATCGGCAACTATATCTGAAATGCCTATCGGCACCTATATCTGGAATGCCTATCGGCACCAATTTTTGAAATGCCTATCGGAAACTACATCTGAAATGCCTATCAGCACCTATATTTGAAATGCCTATCGGCAACCATATCTGGAATGCCTATCGGCACCTATATTTGAAATGCCTATCGGCTTCTATATCTGAAATGCCAATCGGCACCTATTTTTAAAATGCCAATCGGCAACTATATCTGAAGTGCCTATCGGCACCTATATCTGAAATGTCTATCGGCACCTATTTTTGAAATGCCTATCAAAAATTACATCTGAAATGCCTATCAGCACCTATTTTTGAAATGCCTATCGGCAACCACATCAGAAATGCCTATCGGCACCTATATCTGAAATGCCTTTCGGCATTTATATCTGAAATGCCTATCGACACCTATATTTGAAATGCCTATCGGCACCTATATTTTAAATGCCTATCGGCAACTATATCTGATATGCCTATCGGCACCTATATCTGAAATGCCTATCGGCACCTATATCTGAAATGCCTATCGGCACCTATTTTTGAAATGCCTATCGGAAACTACATTTGAAATGCCTATCAGCACCTATATTTGAAATGCCTATCGGCAACCATATCTGGACTGCCTATCGGCACCTATATTTGAAATGCCTATCGGCTTCTATATCTGAAATGCCTATCGGCACCTATTTTTAAAATGCCAATTGGCAACTGTATCTGTAATGCCTATCGGCACCTATATCTGAAATGCCTATCGGCACCTATTTTTGAAATGCCTATCGAAAACTACATCTGAAATGCCTATCAGCACCTATATTTGAAATGCCTATCTGCAACCACATCAGAAATGCCTATCGGCACCTATATCTAAAATGCCTTTCGGCATTTATATCTGGAATGCCTATCGACACCTATATTTGAAATTCCTATCGGCACCTATATTTTAAATGCCTATCGGCAACTATATCTGATATGCCTATCGGCACCTATATCTGAAATGCCTATCGGCACCTATTTTTGAAATGCCTATCGGAAACTACATCTAAAATGCCTATCGGCACCTATTTTTAAAATGCCAATCGGCAACTATATCTATAATGCCTATGGGCACCTATATCTGAAATGCCTATCGACACCTATATTTGAAATACCTATCGGCTTCTATATCTAAAATGCCTATCGGCACCTATTTTTAAAATGCCAATCGGCAACTATATCTGAAATGCCTATCAACACCTATATCTGAAATGCCTATCGGCACCAATTTTTGAAATGCCTATCGGAAACTACATCTGAAATGCCTATCAGCACCTATATTTGAAATGCCTATCGGCAACCATATCTGGAATGCTTATCGGCACCTATATTTGAAATGCCTATCAGCACCTATATTTGAAATGCCTATCGGCAACCATATCTGGAATGCTTATCGGCACCTATATTTGAAATGCCTATCGGCTTCTATATCCGAAATGCCTATCGGCACCTATTTTTAAAATGCCAATTGGCAACTATATCTGAAATGCCTATTGGCACTTATATCTGAAATGCCTATCGGCACCTATTTTTGAAATGCCTATCGGAAACTACATCTGAAATGCCTATGAGCACCCATATTTGAAATGCGTATCGGCAACCATATCTGGAATGCCTATCGGCACCTATATTTGAAATGCCTATCGGCTTCTATATGTGAAATGCCTATCGGCACCTATTTTTAAAATGCCAATCGGCAACTATATCTGAAATGCCTATCGGCACCTATATCTGAAATGCCTATCGACTCCAAATTTTTGAAATGCCTATCGGAAACTACATCTGAAATGCCTATCAGCACCTATATTGGAAATGCCTATCGGCAACCATATCTGGAATGCTTATCGGCACCTATATTTGAAATGCCTATCAGCACCTATATTTGAAATGCCTATCGGCAACCATATTTGGAATGCTTATCGGCACCTATATTTGAAATGCCTATCGGCTTCTATATCTGAAATGCCTATCGGCACCTATTTTTAAAATGCCAATTGGCAACTATATCTGAAATGCCTATTGGCACCTATATCTGAAATGCCTATCGGCACCTATTTTTGAAATGCCTATCGAAAACTACATCTGAAATGCCTATCAGCACCCATATTTGAAATGCCTATCGGCAACCATATCTGGAATGCCTATCGGCACCTATATTTAAAATGCCTATCGGCTTCTATATGTGAAATGCCTATCGGCACCTATTTTAAAATGTCAATCGGCAACTATATCTGAAATGCCTATCGGCACCTATATCTGAAATGCCTATCGGCACCTATTTTTGAAATGCCTATCGGAAACTACATCTGAAATGCCTATCAGCACCTATATTTGAAATGCCTATCGGCAAACTATATCTGGAATGCCTATCGGCACCTATATTTGAAATGCCTATCGGCTTCTATATCTGAAATGCCTATCGGCACCTATTTTTAAAATGCCAATCGGCAACTCTATCTGTAATGCCTATCGGCACCTATATCTGAAATGCCTATCGGCACCATTTTTTGAAATGCCTATCGGAAACTACATCTGAAATGCCTATCAGCACCTATATTTGAAATGCCTATCGGCAACCATATCTCGTATGCCTATCGGCACCTATATTTGAAATGCCTATCGGCTTCTATATCTGAAATGCCAATCGGCACCTATTTTTAAAATGCCAATCGGCAACTATATCTGAAGTGCCTATCGGCACCTATATCTGAAATGCCTATCGGCACCTATTTTTGAAATGCCTATCGAAAACTACATCTGAAATGCCTATCAGCACCTATATTTGAAATGCCTATCGGCAACCACATCAGAAATGCCTATCGGCACCTATATCTGAAATGCCTTTCGGCATTTATATCTGAAATGCCTATCGACACCTATATTTGAAATGCCTATCAGCACCTATATTTTAAATGCCTATCGGCAACTATATCTGATATGCCTATCGGCACCTATATCTGAAATGCCTATCGGCACCTATTTTTGAAATGCCTATCGGAAACTACATCTAAAATGCCTATCGGCGCCTATTTTTAAAATGCCAATCGGCAACTATATCTGAAATGCCTATCGGCACCTATATCTGAAATGCCTATCGGCACCAATTTTTGAAATGCCTATCGGAAAATACATCTGAAATGCCTATCAGCACCTATATTTGAAATGCCTATCGGCAACCATATCTGGAATGCCTATCGGCACCTATATTTGAAATGCCTATCGGCTTCTATATCTGAAATGCCAATCGGCACCTATTTTTAAAATGCCAATCGGCAACTATATCTGAAGTGCCTATCGGCACCTATATCTGAAATGTCTATCGGCACCTATTTTTAAAATGCCTATCGAAAATTACATCTGAAATGCCTATCAGCACCTATTTTTGAAATGCCTATCGGCAACCACATCAGAAATGCCTATCGGCACCTATATCTGAAATGCCTTTCGGCATTTATATCTGAAATGCCTATCGACACCTATATTTGAAATGCCTATCGGCACCTATATTTTAAATGCCTATCGGCAACTATATCTGATATGCCTATCGGCACCTATATCTGAAATGCCTATCGGCACCTATATCTGAAATGCCTATCGGCACCTATTTTTGAAATGCCTATCGGAAACTACATTTGAAATGCCTATCAGCACCTATATTTGAAATGCCTATCGGCAACAATATCTGGACTGCCTATCGGCACCTATATTTGAAATGCCTATCGGCTTCTATATCTGAAATGCCTATCGGCACCTATTTTTAAAATGCCAATCGGCAACTATATCTGTAATGCCTATCGGCACCTATATCTGAAATGCCAATCGGCACCTATTTTTGAAATGCCTATCGGAAACTACATCTGAAATGCCTACCAGCACCTATATTTGAAATGCCTATCGGCAACCATATCTGAAATGCCTATCGAAACCTATATTTGAAATGCCTATCGGCTTCTATATCTGAAATGCCTATCGGCACCTATTTTTAAAATGCCAATCGGCAACTATATCTGAAATGCCTTTCGGCATTTATATCTGAAATGCCTATCAGCACCTATATTTGAAATGCCTATCGGCAACCATATCTGGAATGCCTATCGGCACCTATATTTGAAATGCCTATCGGCTTCTATATCTGAAATGCCTATCGGCACCTATTTTTAAAATGCCAATTGGCAACTGTATCTGAAGTTCCTATCGGCACCTATATATGAAATGCCTATCGGAACCTATTTTTGAAATGCCTATCGAAAACTACATCTGAAATGCCTATCAGCACCTATATTTGAAATGCCTATCTGCAACCACATCAGAAATGCCTATCGGCACCTATATCTAAAATGCCTTTCGGCATTTATATCTGGAATGCCTATCGACACCTATATTTGAAATTCCTATCGGCACCTATATTTTAAATGCCTATCGGCAACTATATCTGATATGCCTATCGGCACCTATATCTGAAATGCCTATCGGCACCTATTTTTGAAATGCCTATCGGAAACTACATATAAAATGCCTATCGGCACCTATTTTTAAAATGCCAATCGGCAACTATATCTATAATGCCTATGGGCACCTATATCTGAAATGCCTATCGACACCTATATTTGAAATACCTATCGGCTTCTATATCTAAAATGCCTATCGGCACCTATTTTTAAAATGCCAATCGGCAACTATATCTGAAATGCCTATCGGCACCTATATCTGAAATGCCTATCGGCACCAATTTTTGAAATGCCTATCGGAAACTACATCTGAAATGCCTATCAGCACCTATATTTGAAATGCCTATCGGCAACCATATCTGGAATGCTTATCGGCACCTATATTTGAAATGCCTATCAGCACCTATATTTGAAATGCCTATCGGCAACCATATCTGGAATGCTTATCGGCACCTATATTTGAAATGCCTATCGGCTTCTATATCCGAAATGCCTATCGGCACCTATTTTTAAAATGCCAATTGGCAACTATATCTGAAATGCCTATTGGCACCTATATCTGAAATGCCTATCGGCACCTATTTTTAAAATGCCTATCGGAAACTACATCTGAAATGCCTATCAGCACCTATATTTGAAATGCCTATCGGCAACCATATCTGGAATGCCTATCGGCACCTATATTTGAAATGCCTATCGGCTTCTATATGTGAAATGCCTATCGGCACCTATTTTTAAAATGTCAATCGGCAACTATATCTGAAATGCCTATCGGCACCTATATCTGAAATGCCTATCGGCACCTATTTTTGAAATGCCTATCGGAAAATACATCTGAAATGCCTATCAGCACCTATATTTGAAATGCCTATCGGCAAACCATATCAGGAATGCCTATCGGCACCTATATTTGAAATGCCTATCGGCTTCTATATCTGAAATGCCTATCGGCACCTATTTTTAAAATGCCAATCGGCAACTCTATCTGTAATGCCTATCGGCACCTATATCTGAAATGCCTATCGGCACCTATTTTTGAAATGCCTATCGGAAACTACATCTGAAATGCCTATCAGCACCTATATTTGAAATGCCTATCGGCAACCATATCTGGAATGCCTATCGGCACCTATATTTGAAATGCCTATCGGCTTCTATATCTGAAATGCCAATCGGCACCTATTTTTAAAATGCCAATCGGCAACTATATCTGAAGTGCCTATCGGCACCTATATCTGAAATGCCTATCGGTACCTATTTTTGAAATGCCTATAGGAAACTACATCTGAAATGCCTATCAGCACTTATATTTGTAATGCCTATCGGCAACTATATCTGGAATGCCTATCGGCACCTATATTTGAAATTACTATCGGCTTCTATATCTGAAATGCCTATCGGCACCTATTTTTAAAATGCCAATCGGCAACTATATCTGAAATGCCTATCGGCTCCTATTTCTGAAATGCCTATTGGCACCAATTTTTGAAATGCCTATCGGAAACTACATCTGAAATGCCTATCAGCACCTATATTTGAAATGCCTATCGGCAACCATATCTGGAATGCCTATCGGCACCTATATTTGAAATGCCTATCGGCTTCTATATCTGAAATGCCTATCGGCACCTATATCTGAAATGCCTATCGGCACCTATTTTTGAAATGCCTATCAGAAACTACATCTGAAATGCCTATCAGCACCTATATTTGAAATGCCTATCGGCAACTATATCTGGAATGCCTATCGGCACCTATATTTGAAATGCCTATCGGCTTCTATATCTAAAATGCCTATCGGCACCTATTTTTGAAATGCTTATCGTAAACTACATCTGAAATGCCTATCAGCACCAATATTTGAAATGCCTATCGGCAACCATATCTGAAATGCCTATCGACACCTATATTTAAAATACCTATCGGCTTCTATATCTGAAATGCCTATCGGCACCTATTTTTAATATGCCAACCGGCAACTATATCTGAAATGCCTATCAGCACCTATATCTGAAATGCCTATCGGCACCAATTTTTGAAATGCGTATCGGAAACTACATCTGAAATGCCTATCAGCACCTATATTTGAAATGCCTATCGGCAACCATATCTGGAATGCCTATCGGCACCTATATTTAAAATGCCTATCGTCCCCTATATCTGAAATGCCTATCGGCACCTATTTTCAAAATGCCAATCGTCAACTATATCTGAAATGCCTATCGGCACCTATATCTGAAATGTCTATCGGCACCTATTCTTGAAATGCCTATCGGAAACTACATCTGAAATGCCTACCAGCACCTATATTTGAAATGCCTATCGGCAACCATATCTGGAATGCCTATCGGCACCTATATTTGAAATGCCTATCGGCTTCTATATCTGAAATGCCTATCGGCACCTATTTTTAAAATGCCAATCGGCAACTATATCTGAAGTTCCTATCGGCACAAATATCTAAAATGCCTATAGGCACCTATTTTTGAAATGCCTATCGAAAACTACATCTGAAATGCCTATTAGCACCTATATTTGAAATGTCTATCGGCAACCACATCAGAAATGCCTATCGGCACCTATTTTTGAAATGCCTATCGGAAACTGCATCTGAAATGCCTGTCAGCACCTATATTTGAAATGCCTATCGGCAACCATATCTGGAATGCCTATCGGCACCTATATTTGAAATGCCTATCGGCTTCTATATCTGAAATGCCTATCGGCACCTATTTTTAAAATGCCAATCGGCAACTATATCTGAAATGCCTATCGGCACCCATATCTGCAATGCCTATCGGCACCTATTTTTTAAATGCCTATCGGAAACTACATCTGAAATGCCTATCAGCACCTATATTTGAAATGCATATCGGCAACCATATCGGGAATGCCTATCGGTATCTCTATTTGAAATGCCTATCGGCTTCTATATCTGAAATGCCCATCGTCACCTATTTTTAAAATGCCAATCGGCAACTATATCTGTAATGCCTATCGGCACCTATATCTGAAATGCCTATCGGCACCTATTTTTGAAATGCCTATCGGAAACTATATCTGAAATGCCTATCAGCACCAATATTTGAAACGCCTATCGGCAACCATATCTGAAATGCCTATCGACACCTATATTTGAAATACCTATCGCCTTCTATATCTGAAATGCCTATCGGCACCTATTTTTAAAATGCCAATCGGCAACTATATCTGAAATGCCTATCGGCACCTACATCTGAAATGCCTATCGGCACCAATTTTTGAAATGCCTATCGGAAACTACATCTGAAATGCCTATCAGCACCTATATTTGAAATGCCTATCGGCAACCATATCTGGAATGCCTATCGGCACCTATATTTGAAATGCCTATCGGCTTCTATATCTGAAATGCCTATCGGCACCTATTTTTAAAATGCCAATCGGCAACTATATCTGAAATGCCTATCGGCACCTATATCTGAAATGCCTATCGGCACTTATTTTTGAAATGCGGATCGGAAACTACATCTGAAATGCCTATCAGCACCTATATTTGAAATGCCTATCGGCAACCACATCAGAAATGCCTATCGGCACCTATATCTGAAATGCTTTGGGCATTTATATCTGAAATGCCTATCGACACCTATATTTGAAATGCCTATCGGCACCTATATTTAAAATGCCTTTTGGCAACTATATCTGATATGCCTATCGGCACCTATATCTGAAATGCCTATCGGCACCTATTTTTGAAATGCCTATCGGAAACTACATCTAAAATGCTTATCGGCACCTATTTTTAAAATGCCAATCGGCAACTCTATCTGAAATGCCTATCGGCACCTATATCTGAAATGCCTATCGGCATCTATTTTTGAAATGCGTATCGGAAACTACATCTGAAATGCCTATCAGCACCTATATTTGAAATGCTTATCGGCAACAGTAGTATATTTATGAGAGAGCAGTGCCCCTCCGGCCCTCCAGTTAAGCTCCTCCGACTTGAGATCGAACTTGCTGTGAAAACTTGCTCGCATGTTGAAATATGGTAGTGTCGTTACGTCTGCGACGTCTGTTTGGTCTTATTCCTCCACTTTTCGCGTAAATGGAGGGGGGTACGCCTCTAAGCCGCCGCCACCGACTTCACTGGTTGTTTTTTTTCCATAAAAATATGGCCGCTTTGAAAACGTGACGTAAGAAAGGTTCGAGCCACCCGCCGCCGCCGCCCGCACTCACAACACACGCAGAGAGAGATACACACACACACACACACACACACAGCAGACATGCACAAACACACACCATTTTCCTTGAACGAGAAAAAAAAACTTTTCCGTTTATATAGTCCGACTCTGGAGAGAGATCATTTGCGTTTCGCACACTTTGACTGACTGCCTGAGGTATCTTACAATGTTGACAATGGTAATATATGCAGCAGTATATCTACACACAACAAAAACAGGTTTTTAACATTAAGAATTATTCAAACAAATAAATATTTCAGCAAATTCGTAATAATCTTACGTGATGGTGAGTCGAATATCACATTTCGTACCTAACAATGTGGGTTTTTTATTCAAGCGTCTAAAACATTTAGCATTTATAAAATACACGATAATACAAAAGATTATCTTTTTTTGTATTCTAACACTTTGCATTAATTATGAGTTTTAATTTTAAACAATATAAATACATTTAATTATTGAATTTTACACTCTAGTAATTGCTATGAATTAAGATTTATCAACAAAATTATACAATACGGTCTTCAATGATACGTGCATATACTCGTAAAGCTTTGAATAGAGACAAATTAATATGCAAAGAATGGTATGGAACGCCTGACATTGATCGGTACGTGATTTGACCTGTTTATATGTACGTGAACGGATCTCTAAGACGCGTTATATAGTAAACAATACAGGTTCTTTGTCTTGTTTGCGATCACCGCTTTTTTCCTTTTTCGCCCCCCCGAGCAACAAATATATCGGTTTTTTATTGACAACATCCGCACATTGTAATATTGATCAGATTTGAATGTAGTTTTTAACATTTTTTCGATAGCTATTTTTTGAGGAAGATTTATAAGCCCGGTTTTATCCTACTGAAAATAGGATTTATTCAAAGTTAGCGAGCGAATAAAGCGAGTGTGTAACGTATCGATTTAATGAACGACGCACATTTAAAAAAACTTATTTAAAGGTTGTCGGTTTTTTTTTTTGAGAGATAGGAGAATTAAATTTACAGAGACACAAAACCATACTAGGCATAAAATATATTATTACACCAAAAAAAAACAATAATAACAAATCGCGGGCTAAGGTTTTATTACATCTATATATTAAATTTGCATTCGGATGAAGTGATGGGACCTGGGCCATTAGTAAATATATAAAAGGTTTTATCCAAAATAAACTGTTCATAATTAAAATATTGTGGAGTTTGAAATTTGCTATTCTCTTATAAGGAACAACGCAGGTTATTTTACAAATCTAGGACTATATCCTCGTCAGTTTCAAATATAATTTTAAGTTTTTAAATCTTCAAATATAAGTGTTTCTTTTTGTGACTTTAAATCCGTACAATCGAGATATAGTTGGAGGATAACTGAGCTAGTTTTGTGTTTTTATCTCTTATTATTACATCGCACATTTTGTATTATAATACACCAGTTTGGTATGACTGCTTCAAATCGCGACTTCACGTCTTGTGTGTTAATTCACTGTACAGTTTCCATAGAAAAGAGTTTAGTGTTTATAATACAATAGACGCATTTAGATACAATCATAACAACGAGAAAATCCCTTCTCGCAGCGAAGACTCTTCGTACTTAACTCACTCAACTTTCAAGTCATGTCTTTTTTGCCATACACCGGTAATAATGTGGCACGTAACGCATTCTGAACAGTGGTCCGTTAAGTTAATAAAAACCAGGAAGGTACTGATATTCTTAATGTATTTTCTATATTATGAATGCGGCGGGCGGTCCAAACCACAATTTCTCAACATTTCACATTTAATTCAAAGCTATTTGGCATCATTTTTTGAACTTTACGTTAAATGTTCCTCTCGTTTTACTTATTAGTTTAAAATATTGTCAGCAATGATTTTATAAATTATACGTCATATAACCATCACACTTCTATACGTGAATGTTTATAGAATTAAATAAGCGAGA
Organism: Venustoraphidia nigricollis; assembly: GCA_034508555.1. NCBI lineage: Eukaryota > Metazoa > Arthropoda > Insecta > Raphidioptera > Raphidiidae > Venustoraphidia > Venustoraphidia nigricollis. The sequence goes on along the minus strand of JAVRKA010000436.1, from coordinate 97,545 downwards.
CAGCCGTCGTGTCAGAAGAACAAAATAAAACTTCAAGAAAAAGCGTTTTAAAAAGGTGAATACTAGTCAATGGGAGGGGGCATTTCACTATTACCCAATGTCAAATATTATTTAAATTTCACACCTTATGATTCTCGATTTACTTATACACTATTACAAGCTCTCAGTTTCCGGGTGCGAGTCTGAGAGCCTTTAAAAGTGTCAATCGAATGATTATTTGAAAATATGAATTGGTGCTAGGCCCAAGACGTGCACCTAACCGGCTGGGGTGGTCTTCAAAAAAGAAATCAGCTTCTCGTGATTCTTATCTTAATGAAAAAATGAATGTAGTACAAAGAAACTTGCAATGTTTCTACAGTTCCATAGTTTTAAATAATACGTTATATATTTATATAATATTTGAGAACAGAAAAGGCTTGCTAGCATTAGGTAGAATGATTACTTCTATTTACTTATATTTAAGAACTAATAAACAACACTTAACACTGATATTGCACTCATAACATGAAACGACATTTTTAACTGTTAGCTGTTTGATCTGACGTCATCGGTGAATCTTGACCTAGTGGCGTTCGTCGGGTGACGTGCTACTGCCCTCAGCAGCGCTGCTGTGCGGTGAGAAGTCGAAGCGTGGGATGAGGCTGCTTGCGTCTTGAACTGCTGGCGTTATCTGGCGGGCTGATTTGAAACGCCACATATATACAGCTAATCTCTTCTTCCATCAGATCTGAGCGACAACAGTTTTGCGTTCAATTATTGCACTCGGTGTGCAGTCGTAATTAAACGATGAATAATCGTGTTTAAAAAACTGCTCATATCATTAACACGTATCTATAAGTTACTTATTATAATTTTAACATGTGAACAATAGAACTGTTTTAAATGCTGAATTTGCTTCTAAAATTCACAAGTAATAATAGATTGTATGTCTAGTTGCGAAAATGGGCTTATTACGACTAGATGTGTTAAAAAAAAAAACGAGGTCTGCATACAAATCATAATGCCATTATGTACGAGATAAACATAGTACTTGTTAGAAATATCTGGTTTTTACATTTTAATAACGCTCTATTAGATAATTGTTTTTGTGATAGACTGTATTTATTTTTTAATTAATAGATATAATTGATTAATTAAGTAATATTTATGTCTTATTGAGTGATTTCATGATATATAAAATTGTAACCGCACATCTTTCTGCGCGAGAACTAAATTTTCGTTTTTCACCAATTCTTCAAGAGACCATATGTGTTTAATATTTGACGGTGAAGAATAGTGCCCGGAAAATTTTTGAAAATTTGGAAAAATAATTTTGGGAAAAATTTTTTTTAACGAATATTTACTTTTTAAGGACACTTTAGAAAAGGATGTTTTCAAGGATGTGGTGGGAGTAACGGGTCGATATGGTGGTGGGACGGGTCTTTTTACACAAATGCCTATAACTTTTCTATTTTTTAAAATTTGAGATTTTTGTAAGAAATCTTTTTTGTTTACGATGAGACGTCTGTCGCTTCTAGCTGTTTAAATTTATAAATTAAAAATTAAAAAAAAAAAAAAAAACGACTTTAAACCGATTCCACCATTGCTACTATTTTTTTCTTTTATAGTAAAAAAACTATTATTATCATAATATAAGTGGGTAGATGTGTGTGTGTGTGAGTCTAGTCATCATCGTCAGAATTGAAAATTACAGAGTTTTTTTCCTTTTTACTTGTATGTTTCAAGTTGCATGAGCTTATAAAGTAGTGTTTTAATTTCTTCAATAACCCCACAATTGACTCCAAACACCGATAAATTAAACTTGTTTGCTTTAACTAGTGTGTTAGTGAACTCGTTAAATTCATAATAATAATTTTTGTAGAAAAAATATAGCAGCCCGTTTGTGTATCTGTCTTGTTTTTTCTTTGAATTTTCAAATTGAATAAATTGAAGGGACTCGAACCCTGCAGACGTTTCTTTCCATTAAAAGTTCAATGATCTTTCAACTGAGCTATGTAGGCTGTGTGATAGTAATAAAGTACCTTAAACCTTTTCTTTTTCCTCAGTCGGCTTTGAAAGGTGGTGGTGCAGTTGTTTTGAAAGTTGAATAGAAAAAAATGAAAGTTGTACAACAACCAATAAAAATTGAAATTTTAAATTTAGATGAAAAAAGTGAAAAGTCATCGAAGATAAAAAAACATGGAATTTTACTTCCACAAGTGTCAGGTGTATTATTGTTGGACCCTCTAACTGCGGCAAGACCAATGTAATGGTTTCCCTGCTCATTGACACCAACGGACTCAAATTTGAAAATGTCTACGTTTATTCAAACTCTCTACAGCAGTACAAGTATCAACTGCTTGCAGATATTTTAAGCGGTGTTAGCGGAATGGGCTTTTACACTTTTACTGACCGTGAAACTATACTTCATCCCAGCGAGGTCAAGCCCAACTCTGTTTTTATTTTCGACGATGTTGCCTGTGAAAACCAAAGCAATATTCGCGAATATTTTAGCATGGGACGACACGCCAGCGTTGATAGTTTTTACCTGTGTCAGTCGTACAGTAAAATACCTAAACAGTTGGTCAGGGACAATGCGAATCTTATTGTGCTTTTCAAACAGGACGATATGAACTTACGTCACGCGTACGACGACTTTGTGAACACCGATATGTCTTTTCATGATTTTAAAAATCTCTGCGTCGAGTGTTGGGCCGGTGGCAAGTACAATTTTTTCGTAATAGATAAAGACTCGGACATGAACGCCGGTAGATATAGAGTTAATTTCGATAGATTCATAGTAGTGAAACAGCAAGTATAAATATAATTGAAACGCGACCCTTTCAGTTATTACGGTGCTCGTGCTCTTGTCTCTCTCTCTCTCTCTCTCAGTGTTCTGCACAGTGCCGTAGTATTAGTAGCTATGAATAGGAAAAAAAGGAATGAAATTTCAGTTAGAAGACGATTGAGACGAGCCATTAAGTCTGTGCGAAATAAATATAATCTAATAAAATCGGGTGCTTTTGAGCAGAGCAGAGCTGTCGAAGCGCAACTGAAGCCGCTCATTGAACCGCTAAAAAAAGTTCTAATCGATCGAGTGAAAAAAGAGGAGGAGGAGGAGGAAGAAGAAGGCGATGAAAAAAAACACCAACAACGGCATCTTAAGAGAGAATTTAAAACATCAAACAGAGAAGTGCAGCATAGTGATTATGATGAAACTCCACGCAAAGCAAATGATAAAAGTGTTTTGAAGCGTACAATCGACGAACCGCTATTTTCTAGTACGCCAACGACTCGCACCAACACCCCCAACACCACCGCCGCCACCACTCTTTCTTAACTATATTTAAATGAAAAGCCTGCGAGAGAAAAGGACTACACTTACGGTGTTAAATCTATAGATGGAAAATACATGATTGGAGATAAAGAAATAGCCTTTCTTAAGGACTCGGACGATTTTGTCATCGATAGTTACAAGATCGTCGGCACTCTGGGACTTTATGAACTGATTTTCATGAAAAACCCCGAAGAGTATACACAAAAGGATAGAGCAATATACAAGAAGATTTTAGACTATACGCGCGCTCATCTGAAAGCAGACGGTAGGATCAAAAGCAACGTTGGCTACAAATACAAAAACATAATCATGCCGCTGTATGCAAACAAAAATGTCAATACACAAGCAGCAGCAGCAGCAGCACCGCCACAACAGCTAAGCGGAGATGGGCTATTTTTTAAAGTGCACAGAAACAAGAAAAAAGAGTACGTGTACTGGAACGATTTGAACGAATTGGTCGGCAGACTCAAATTGCTGTACGCGTCTCAGGAGGCCGGCAACACGTCTCATAGGAACGAAATAGTTTCAATCCTGGAAGAATTGAGAGAGGCAAACGTCATTCAATAAATTGCGTGTTGTTTGCCGCTCAATCGTCAGTGTCCTCTCAACATGCCCGTAGATAAGTTTGGTAGACACAGTCGACGTCGTCAGCAGTGGAAGTTAAACGACGCTCCTTCTGCTGCTAACACTGCCGCTCTCGATGTAGGATTTAAAATTGTAGATAATAATTTGGACATCGCTGGCAGAAGATTGATGAACATCGGCGCGGCGAAAAACTCAGAGGACGCTGTTAGTGTAAGTGCTTTGAACGGAATTTTACAAAAAGTGTTGTGGCGCTTTCAAAATGAAACTTTTCCGCTTCTGACAGAGGATTTTTTGAAAAAATATCGCGGGCAGTTAATGCTTCGTCTGTTCAGTCGAGACGCTAAATTAACACAACAAAATTATTATACTTTGGCCGAAGGATTCGTAGAGTATATATTCGGTCGGGAGGTCGACGGCATGGAAATTCTATCTATAAGAACGTCACCCATAGACACGAATATATTTATAAATGATAAATTATACACGACGCTCGAGTCGACTAAAATCAAGACGGGCGATCGCATAAAATTTTTAGCTAGTGCGGCACAAAAAGCGTTAAAAATCAAAGACAGAGTGACGCTAGGCGTGGAAATATACTTGAGATATCCGTTGTTACGATAGTAAATTGCTCTCAATGAAAAGCTATAACAGCAACAAAAAAATAATACTTACAAAGAAATTGATAAATGCAGAAAATGCGATTAGAAAGATCTACAGCATTCTTAGAAAGCAGATGGTGGAAGCGGAATTGTACAAGAGAAAACAGTTTGCTTCATCACCGTTCAATAATTTGCCACCAATAAAAAAGAAAAAAAAACAGAACAAAAGAAACAGAGAAAATTCTACTAGGCAATACAATAATGCGCAACAAGAAGAAGAAAAAAAACTGATGACATTATTGCAAAATACTGATATAAAAAGTGAAAACGATTATGGTGATGATAATTATTATTATTATTATGACGATACAGACATTAGTGATCAAGAACAATCTGTGAGTTTTCTCAGCGATCGGGAAACTGTGTATGAAACGATTCCGACGACGACGACGACAACGACTAGAAATCCGCTGTTTGAATATTTCAATAAAAAAAGAAAACCACCACCGGCTGTGGAATCGTCTTCTTCTTCTTTTAGTGAAGCAAAAAAGTTGAAGAGAAAAGGAAACGTGTCCGCGGTTGAACATGTTACGCGCTATCTCGACACAATAATAAACATTCCGTATGCAGATTTGAGACCTCCATATTTCGATGAGGATTCAACACGTTGCGATGAAAAAAAAGCAGTAGCAGAGTCTACTATAAATACTTCTTATTTTGTCAATGACTCTAGTAAATTGGAACCTATATTAACTAATACAAACTTGAAAGTAGCATCTGTTGTTAAAGAGAGACTGCAGAGTCCCTTTGTAAAAACGTCCTCCTCCTCCTCCTTATCATCGCCGCTATCAAAAGTACGACACAGAAAAATATTTTTAAATCCGCTATTTTACAATGAAACGCGGCCGTCGTCCCCGAAAGCAAAGTAACCGCACACAAGTCTCCGTGGAAAAAATTAGAATCGTCAACGAGCTGCACAGACTGGCGAGAAAAAACTATCGGCGCAGACGCGTGCTCGTCAAGGGTCTCTACGATCTCTATCAGGCCGATCTTGCCGAAATGATTCCGTACGCCGGCGTGAATGAGAATTACAAGTACATTCTAACCGTAATCGATGCATTTTCAAAGTATGCGTGGACGGTGCCGTTGAAAAGCAAGCGCGGGAAGGAAGTTGCGGACGCAATGTTGAAAATTTTAAAGAAACTCAAAAAGCCACCGCGACACCTGCAAACGGACAACGGAACGGAATTTTACAACGTGAATTTTCAAAATTTAATGAAAAAATATTCCATCAATCACTATTCGACTTTTAGCAATTTAAAGAGCAGCATTGTCGAGCGACTTATAAGAACGTTGAAGGCGCGACTGTGGAAACGCTTCAGCATCGAGGGAAATTATAAATGGCTCAAGATATTGCCAGACATTGTGAGCGAGTACAACAACACCAGACACAGAACGATAAAAATGAAACCCAATGAGGTGAATGCAAAAAATGAAAAGAAATTACTGAAAACTGTCTACTCTAATTTAAAAATAGTAGATGTGAGAAAACAGAAAATACACGCGGGCGATCACGTACGTATCAGCAAGTATAAACACGTGTTTGACAAAGGCTACCTGCCCAATTGGACTACTGAAATTTTTACGGTGTCTAAGGTGAAACTGACCACAAATCCGCGCACTTACGAGCTGGCGGACGCAAACAACGTACCAATCAAGGGTGGGTTTTACGAGGAGGAATTACAAAAAGTTCCCGATCACAGCGTCTATTTAGTGGAGAAGGTCTTGAAAACACAAGGCAATAGATTGTACGTCAAGTGGTTGGGCCTTGACGACACTCACAACTCGTGGATACTCAAAAAAGACGTGGTATAGTTTTTTTTTTTTTTTGTTTCTTTTACGTTTTTTTTTTTCTGTTAGAAATATTTTTTTAGAATAAAAAGGAGACGCTGCGCAGTTAGGTATAAAAGATGGTCGTCGTTCATTCCACTAGTGATAACCGCACTGGACGTGGACTCGTCAATACTTTAATCAACAAACTACCGGTCGAATTACACATACCCGGCTATCGTTTCTGCGGACCCGGAACAAAGTTAGAGAAGCGTTTGAACAGAGGCGACGTCGGCGTGAATCCGCTGGACGAAGGTTGCAAAGAGCACGACATAGCCTACGCAAACACAAAGAATTTAAATGAACGTCACTTAGCCGATCGCAAACTTCTCGAGACAGCTTGGAGTCGCGTCAAGGCAAAGGACGCTAGTTTAAGCGAAAAGACAGCCGCTTGGCTCACGACAAACGCGATGAAAATACAAACTAAACTCGGCATGGGCAGTAGGAAAAGAAAGAGAGCTTCATCCGCTGCTGCTGTTGCACCAAAACGCATACGCGTCAACAGGCGAGCAAAATCAGCCGGAAGAAGGAGAAGTGTGAAAACTAAAAATTCTACCATAAAGAACAGTCTAATTAAACAAGCACAGCTGGAACTCGATTCGATAAACTCGACGGGTGTAAACAAATATGCGACTGCAGCAGTGAAAGACGATCGAGTAATACCCGTACCTAGAACGGGAGGATTTTTACCGCTAATTCCGCTATTCGCCGGTCTGTCGGCATTGGGAGCTCTGACCGGAGGAGCTGCGAGCGTTGCCAAAACCGTCATAGATGCTAAGGAGGCCAGAGATAAACTTGCTGAAGCGAATCGTCACAACGAAACAATGGAAGCCATAGCCATCGGTAAAAAAGGAAGCGGACTCTACTTGAAACCCTATCGGCGAGGCTATGGTCTTTTTTTAAGACCCTTTCGCACGGCTTCAAAAAACTTTTAAAAATATTGCCGAAACACGCGCTCACCGATGCTGAGATTGAACGATACGCGAATATGTTAAATGTCAAATTTTTCAGAGGCGTGTACATGAGAAACGCGCTGCCAAAAAAACCTAACAAGAACGAGAGCGTTGTAGTAAATCTGGACGATAGAGACGGTCCCGGAACGCATTGGGTCGCGTACAAAAAAGTTGGCAAAAACGTAAAGTACTTTGACAGTTTCGGCAACTTGCAGCCGCCGAGAGAGTTGGTGGATTATTTGAAAGGTTGCAGCATAGTATATAACTACGAGAGAAGACAAAAATTCAATTCAGTTTTGTGCGGACATCACTGTTTGTCTTTCCTATTGAACAATTAGAGAGAGAGAGAAGGACAATGTCGTTCACATTCACCCTGAGCGGAAACGAGTCGGTGTTGAACAGTCCGTTTTATCCGTCGATCGTGCTCGATGAGAATGAAGAATATCAACTGGGACTGATTGAATTTGAGTCGTGGCACTCGATTCCAAACATCGACGAAACCAACAACAAGTTTTTCTACTATGACCCCGACTTTCCGATACTCGACAACAATAGGAAAACAATCGAGATACCTAAGGGAGCGTACGAAATCACAAACATCAACGACTACCTACTCGATGAGTTGAAAAAGGAGAATAGAAACATTCGAATTATGGCAAACAACAACACGTTGAAAACGGAAATAAAGAGCGATGTGATTATAGATATTGGCGCCGAAGGTAGCGTGGGATCTCTGCTAGGTTTCAGCAAGAAGCGCAATATGCTAGAAGCAAACACCGTACACAAATCGGATTTTACGGCTCACATTACAAAAATTAACGCAATCAGAGTAAAGTGTAATATTGTGAGCGGTTCCTATTTAAACGGACAGCCCGAACACACTCTCTTTCAGTTCTATCCGCAAGAGGAGCCGGGCTATAAAATATCCATAACACCGAGCAATGTTATTTATTTGCCCATCAATCGTCGAGTTATAGACTACATTAGCATAACTATTGTCGATCAAGACGATCGTTTAGTGGATTTCAACGGCGAGTCCGTTACTGTGCGATTGCATCTCAAACGTTTGTAAAAAATGGGCGTATATTACGGAGATTATTTTAAAGAGTGTTTGCAAACGTCAACCGGAATCAGTCGAGCGTTGTCCACTGATGAGTCAGTAGCAGCAGCAGCAGCAGCAACAACAACAACAACAACAACATCTGAAAAGAAAAGTAGAAAGATAAAATTAAAAGGTTCTGGTCATAAAGCGAGGAAGCGAAATAAAATCAGTAGTGAGAATTTAAATTTTCTAAGATCAATTGGACTTGCATTAAAATAGAAAGGGGAGGAAAAATGCAAGATATTCTAGCCGTTGACTTTCCGATCGTTCTAGACGAAAGTATAGAATCGATTCGCATACATTCGCAAGAACCCTACAACATCAGTCAGTTGAAAAAAAACGATGAAATTCGCATAGCCATTCAAAATCAGGATGCCGTCACGTTTCCTCACGACAGCACGCTCGAAGTGCGCGGTAAATTGACTTACGAGGACGACACAGCTGCTACAACTTCGAGCATCGTTAACAACGGAATAGCGCATCTGTTTGAGGAGATTCGCTATGAATTGTGGGGTATGCAACTCGACTCGACTAAAAATGTAGGCATCTCATCCACCATGGTCGGTTATGTGTTGCACAGTCCCGACGAAGTAAGAGCGCTTTCAAACTGCGGTTGGGATTTGACTACAAACAATGCCAACCTGTTGGATTCGGAAGGGAATTTTAGCGTCAGCATACCTTTGAAATACATTTTGGGTTTTGCACACGATCACAAGCGGGTGATGGTGAACGGTAAACAAGAACTGATATTGATACGTAAAAGAGACGATCATTCGGCAATTTTAACAAAACAAGCTGACGCCGGAACAACTCAAAAAACGGGTAAAATAGAATTAACGTCCATCAAATGGAACGTACCCTACGTCATACCGTCTAATGAAATGAAAATTAAACTGTTGAAGACGGCGAACAAAGATAAAAACATTGTGTTTAGAGCGTGGGATCTGTATGAATTTCCTGCGCTGCCGTTTTCCACAAAACACGTATGGACCGTGACGACTACCAATCAAGTCGAAACGCCGCGTTTGATCATCGTAGGTTTTCAGACGAAACGCGACGGCACTCAACTGAAAGATAGCAGCGTCTTTGATCACTGTAAACTGCGGTCGGCAAAACTCTTTTTAAATTCCGAATCGTATCCCTACGAGCCGCTCACGATGAATTTTGATAAAAACGATTTCAACATCGTCTACGACAAGTATCTGAAGGGTCAGGAGACCTATTTTAATGGAACTAAAAACGCACCTCTTTTCAATAAAAACGACTTCAAAACCATATCGCCGCTCATTGTGTTCGATTGCTCGCGACAACCGGAAGCTATCAAAAAGGGCGTTGTAGATATCAAGTTGATGATTGAATCTCATGAAAATTTCCATGCGAGCACGACAGCCTTCTGTCTGATTATACACGATAAACTATTCACCTACCATCCCCTGCAAAATACCGTCACAAAAATTGTGTAAAAAGGGGAGATTATGACACATAAAATTGGAATATGCGATATTCAATTCGTTGTCGGTAACGAGCATGAATATTTTGCAAAGGAATTGGCGTTTTGCAATTTGTCGAGTGACAATATAAAACAAGTAGTGTTTGAGCCGCCGTACGAGAAACGCTGGCTCGATGAAAAGTATAGAAAACAGAATGCTTACAATAAAAGTAGAATAAACGGTCTCGACTGGAACTATGGCAACATTGAATATCGTGAACTAAATAAACAACTGACAAACATTTTTAAAGGTTCACCTCTAATTTTAGTTAAAGGACTCGAAAAACAAAGATTTCTAAAAAAGAACGGACCTGATTTACTTTATGTAGACTTAGATTCAAACTGTTGTCCCTCGTTGAAAGTTTTGCCGCTATCACTGTCGTCAATTGATGACAAAATCGAGTGTAATCTGCATGCAAACATGAAATTCGTAAACAATTGCGCATGCATAAATGTACTCAAGCTGCAAAAATATCTAAATGAATAAAACAAAGGCGGTTGCTGTGCAAACATTATGGTGGGGGGAGGGGAGATTCGAATAATGTATATAAGACAAAGTTATTTTTAAATTATTCAGTCTTTAAGGAAAAAACATGCAGAGTGTAAGTAGTGACGAGTGTGGTGGTAGTTATAGTGATGATAATCTTTGGAGTATTGGTTTTGTGCCTGACAAATCATCGACTACCACTCTAGAAGAAATTATCGGCGTAGAGTTGTTCAATCAGAGCAGACGTTTTTCAAGTCTCTCTGCAGATAAGAAACAAAAATTAGAAGAATGGGGATTTGGCTTCGATGAAAACAATGTAGTGCAACAAACACCCATCCCCTGGAATGAGGGTATAAGATTTTTAAAAATGGATCCGCGCTACGTGCGATTTGTTTTAGACGATGGACGTATAGTTTTTAAAGCGATTATTAAACATACTTATCATACAAAGTTCTTTTCGCTCGTGGTCAATGATAAAAAAATGTTTGAGCACCTCTACCAACAAGCGCATTCCAATTTGAAGCGATTGAAACTGTTGCATGCCGGTATGGACTTTCAAAACGACATCTACAATCTTACGCATAAACTGAAACAGAGATTAAGATTTGATGATGATTCAATTTTATTAAAAATTGAGAAGGGAACGACATCAATTTGTACGGCTGCAGACAAGGTTGATATGGATCTTATAAGAAGGGGTCGTAGGATGGAGAGTGGGAGCGATGAGACAATTTTAGACAGCAGCTGTTGAAAAAAAAACATAATAAAAATCAATTCACAAGAAAAGCAAGAAATATTCAGTGTAATGCAAGACTTTGTTGCGAGACAACATGACTAATACATTGAATATATTCCGGTTTTACAACTCTGATACCGCAGAGCCGTGTGATGTGAATATCGATTACAACAACATGCAAAAGTTGGTGGATGAGGAGCACCGACAGCAGCGGCAGGATGAGGAGAGAGGTGAAGACATTATAGAGTTTCCGTTGGTGCGTCAAGAAGAAGAAGAAGAAGACATCGAAACCGAAAATGTTACTACAACTTCATCGACAACTGCAGCAGCAGCAAGTGCAGCGTTGACCTCTGAAACAAAACTCTTGCTGCAAAATGTGTTCTTTATCGACGCAAAGCGAAGTAAATACGTAAACGTCGGTTGGCTACCGCAAAATTTTCACGCGATGCTCGAATTGAGAGACGTGAAAACTACTAGCATTTTTATGGAACAGATCGACTGGTGCGCTCTAATGTTGTTGTGTAATCATATAAACAAGTACTTTAACGAGGACAGTCACAGACGATTCTATTCAGTGATTGGCGGAGACGTGGAAATAAGAGAAGTTTATTTAAAGAAAATAAAACATTTAAAATTTAAAAGATCAACTTCTCATACATCGCTGATATTATCACAAGACGAGTGGGAAAGTCTGTTGGACTTGAAGGACATTGTCTATAGTTTATTGTGTTCATACGTATACTATTCAAATACAGTGAAATTATATTATAATACGTATTTAGATAAGTGCAAGACTTTAAATTGTTTACGCTTAAGCGACAGCGATTTCTTTACACCTAACGATATTTTACATACTATTAATTACGAAAGACTCTTCTACGAAATCCCACTAATTTGTAGTGAAAAAATTGCAATTGACTTTAATGGTTGCTATGATTAAAAAAATAAAAAATGTGCATTTTAACGATAAGGTAGAGATTAATTATATGGTTTGTTGGAATTTTGCATATCGCAAAGCACGGGTGGGGATATGGGAACAGATTGCTAGAGATCGCGATCGATTTAAAAGAAGAATAGAAGCAGTCTCTCATATTCTCAGTCCGGTGCTAAAAATTGTCAATTCATCATCGTCCGTCGACTAGAACACAGAGCTATCTCTCTCTCCCTCTCTCTATCTATTTTGGTGTATTATAATACAAAATGTGTGAAGCTGGTATTACAGTAATAATAAGGGATAAACACACAAACGAGCTGTTATCCTCCAACTATATCGATTGTACGGATTTAAAGTCGCAAAAAGAAACACTTATATTTGAAGATTTAAAAATTAAAATTATATTTGAAACTGATGAGGATATAGTCATAGATTCAGACGACGACGACGACAAGGACGACGATGACGACAACGATGACGATGATGATGAAGGTTACGATAACACGTATGATTGTGTAGATGCTGAAATGTTTAGCATTGATAGAGTAAATTAGATTTAAGCAATATTATTAATAATGTATTTTTTTTACAATAAATATATTTAAAACGTATTTTACATGTCTTTTTATTTAAAAAAACACCTTGGGGATCTTTTATACTTTCAGAAACTATTTAATAGGTATGTGTGTTGTGAAAAGTGCAGTGTTGAAATGGACGTCGTCGAGCGAACATTAAAAACTTTCGCGCTCACCTTTTGTTGCTATCTCGTTTGCTATGTAGTAATCGAAACAACAGTCGTAGCAAGTCTTATACATTTAAACGACAAGTGCGGGCGGCTCGATAAAGTCCACAGTACTTACACTCGCCTCGTTCATAAGTTTCAAAATGAAAACGTCAACTATGTACTCGATGCGATGAAGCGAGTCAACGAAACGCTCAAAGATTATCGCAAACAAGTCGATCAATCTACCACCTATCTGCTCCGGCTGCTGACGTGGAACGTGCACAGTTTACGAGAGAACATGACTGCAATGGTGGTGAAAGCGTGTACCAATTGCACATCGAATTATTAGAAGAGAGAGAGACCCAATTTATCACATAAAACAACATTGTGTCTATATATTTATGAAAAGACAACTTTTGTATGTAAGACAATACTTATGTATATTATTAATTATGATTCAATAAAATACTTTTTTAAAAATATCTTCAATGTTTTCATTTTCAAAATAATGACGACCAAAACTCATGCCGTCAACGTCATTTTTTTTTCCATAATAATTATAGCCATCTATCTCGGAATTACCCCATAAGTAATATGATTACCAATGTAACCCCCCCCCCCATCTTCTAACGCGGTCATGTAAATTTTTGACCAAAATACGTAGAAAAAGAATGTTTCGGCATGAAAATTGTGCAAAAAAGATATTATATACTACAAGTATGTGTCTCGCATACGTGTGTGTGTTTTTGGTGTCTTTTTGGTGTCTCTTTGGTGTCTCTTTGGTGTCTCTTTGGTGTCTCTTTGGTGTCTCTTTGGTGTCTCTTTGGTGTCTCTTTGGTGTCTCTTTGGTGTCTCTTTGGTGTCTCTTTGGTGTCTCTTTGGTGTCTCTTTGGTGTCTCTTTGGTGTCTCTTTGGTGTCTCTTTGGTGTCTCTTTGGTGTCTCTTTGGTGTCTGTTTGGTGTCTCTTTGGTGTCTGTTTGGTGTCTGTTTGGTGTCTGTTTGGTGTCTCTTTGGTGTCTGTCTGCTGTGTGTGTGTGTGTGTGTGTGTGTGTTGGTGTGTGTGTGTGTGTGTGTATCTCTCTCTGCGTGTGTTGTGAGTGCGGGCGGCGGCGGCGGGTGGCTCGAACCTTTCTTACGTCACGTTTTCAAAGCGGCCATATTTTTATGGAAAAAAAACAACCAGTGAAGTCGGTGGCGGCGGCTTAGAGGCGTACCCCCCTCCATTTACGCGAAAAGTGGAGGAATAAGACCAAACAGACGTCGCAGACGTAACGACACTACCATATTTCAACATGCGAGCAAGTTTTCACAGCAAGTTCGATCTCAAGTCAGAGGAGCTTAACTGGAGGGCCGGAGGGGCACTGCTCTCTCATAAATATACTACTGGCAACCATATCTGAAATGCCTATCGACACCTATATTTGAAATACCTATCGGCTTCTATATCTCAAATGCCTATCGGCACCTATATCTAAAATGCCTATCGGCACCAATTTTTGAAATGCCTATCGGAAACAACATCTGAAATGCCTATCAGCACCTATATTTGAAATGCTTATCGGCAACCATATCTGAAATGCCTATCGACACCTATATTTGAAATACCTATCGGCTTCTATATCTGAAATGCCTATCGGCACCTATATCTGAAATGCCTATCGGCACCAATTTTTGAAATGCTATCGGAAACTACATCTGAAATGCCTATCAGCACCTATATTTGAAATGCCTATCGGCAACCACATCAGAAATGCCTATCGGCACCTATATCTGAAATGCCTATTGGCATCAATTTTTGAAATGCCTATCGGAAACTACATCTAAAATGCCTATCCGCACCTATATTTGAAATGCCTATCGGCAACCATATCTGGAATGCCTATCGGCACCTATATTTAAAATGCCTATCGGCTTCTATATCTGAAATGCCTATCTGCACTTTTTTTTAAAATGCCAATTGGCAACTATATCTGAAATGCCTATCGGCACCTCTATCTGAAATGCCTATCGGCACCTATTTTTGAAATGCCTATCGGCTTCTCTATCTGATATGCGTAACGGCACTTATTTTTGAAATGCGTATCGGCTTCTATATCTGAAATGCCTATCAGCACCAATATTTGAAATGCCTATCGGCAACCATAGGCATTTCAGATATAGAAGCCGATAGGTATTTCAAATATAGGTGTCGATAGGCATTTCAGATATGGTTGCCGATAAGCATTTCAAATATAGGTGCTGAACCTATATTTGAAATGCTTATCGGCAACCATATCTGAAATGCCTATCGACACCTATATTTGAAATACCTATCGGCTTCTATATCTGAAATGCCTATCGGCACCTATATCTGAAATGCCTATCGGCACCAATTTTTGAAATGCTATCGGAAACTACATCTGAAATGCCTATCAGCACCTATATTTGAAATGCCTATCGGCAACCACATCAGGAATGCCTATCGGCACCTATATCTGAAATGCCTTTCGGCATTTATATTTGAAATGCCTATCGGCACCTATATTTGAAATGCCTATCGGCTTCTATATCTGAAATGCCTATCGGCACCTGTTTTTAAAATGCCAATCGGCAACTATATCTGAAATGCCTATCGGCACCTATATCTGAAATGCCTATTGGCATCAATTTTTGAAATGCCTATCGGAAACTACATCTAAAATGCCTATCCGCACCTATATTTGAAATGCCTATCGGCAACCATATCTGGAATGCCTATCGGCACCTATATTTAAAATGCCTATCGGCTTCTATATCTGAAATGCCTATCTGCACTTTTTTTTAAAATGCCAATTGGCAACTATATCTGAAATGCCTATCGGCACCTCTATCTGAAATGCCTATCGGCACCTATTTTTGAAATGCCTATCGGCTTCTCTATCTGATATGCGTAACGGCACTTATTTTTGAAATGCGTATCGGCTTCTATATCTGAAATGCCTATCAGCACCAATATTTGAAATGCCTATCGGCAACCATATCTGAAATGCCTATCGACACCTATATTTGAAATACCTATCGGCTTCTATATCTGAAATGCCTATCGGCACCTATTTTTAAAATGCCAATCGGCAACTATATCTGGAGTGCCTATCGGCCCCTATATCTGAAATGCCTATCGGCACCTATTTTTGAAATGCCTATCGAAAACTACATCTGAAATGCCTATCAGCACCTATATTTGAATTGCCTATCGGCAACCACATCAGAAATGCTTATCGGCACCTATATCTGAAATGCCTTTCGGCATTTTTATCTGAAATGCCTATCGACACCTATATTTGAAATGCCTATCGGCACCTATATGTTAAATGCCTACCGGCAACTATATCTGATATGCCTGTCGGCACCTATATCTGAAATGCCTTTCGGCATTTATATCTGAAATGCCTATCAGCACCTATATTTGAAATGCCTATCGGCAACCATATCTGGAATGCCTATCGGCACCTATATTTGAAATGCCTATCGGCTTCTATATCTGAAATGCCTATCGGCACCTATTTTTAAAATGCCAATCGGCAACTATATCTGAAGTTCCTATCGGCACCTATATCTGAAATGCCTATCGGCACCTATTTTTGAAATGCCTATCGAAAACTACATCTGAAATGCCTATCAGCACATATATTTGAAATGCCTATCTGCAACCACATCAGAAATGCCTATCGGCACCTATATCTGAAATGCCTTTCGGCATTTATATCTGAAATGCCTATCGACACCTATATTTAAAATGCCTATCGGCACCTATATTTTAAATGCATATCGGCAACTATATCTGATATGCCTATCGGCACCTATATCTGAAATGCCTATCGGCACCTATTTTTGAAATGCCTATCGGAAACCACATCTAAAATGCCTATCGGCACCTATTTTTAAAATGCCAATTGGCAACTATATCTGAAATGCCTATCGGCACCTATATCTGAAATGCCTATCGGCACCAATTTTTGATATGCCTATCGGAAACTACATCTGAAATGAATATCAGCACCTATATTTGAAATGCCTATCGGCAACCATAACTGGAATGCCTATCGGCACCTATATTTGAAATGCCTATCGGCTTCTATATCTGAAATGCCTATAGGCACCTATTTTTAAAATGCCAATCGGCAACTATATCTGTAATGCCTATCGGCACCTATATCTGAAATGCCTATCGGCACCTATTTTTGAAATGCCTATCGGAAACTACATCTGAAATGCCTACCAGCACCTATATTTGAAATGCCTATCGGCAACCATATCTGGAATGCCTATCGGAATCTATATTTGAAATGCCTATCGGCTTCTATATCTGAAATGCCTATCGGCACCTATTTTTAAAATGTCAATCGGCAACTATATCTGAAATGCCTATCGGCACCTATATCTGAAATGCCTATTGGCACCTATTTTTGAAATTCCTATCGGAAACTACATCTGACATGCCTATCAGCACCTATATTTGAAATTCCTATCGGCACCTATATTTTAAATGCCTATCGGCAACTATATCTGATATGCCTATCGGCACCTATATCTGAAATGCCTATCGGCACCTATTTTTGAAATGCCTATCGGAAACTACATATAAAATGCCTATCGGCACCTATTTTTAAAATGCCAATCGGCAACTATATCTATAATGCCTATGGGCACCTATATCTGAAATGCCTATCGACACCTATATTTGAAATACCTATCGGCTTCTATATCTAAAATGCCTATCGGCACCTATTTTTAAAATGCCAATCGGCAACTATATCTGAAATGCCTATAGGCACCTATATCTGAAATGCCTATCGGCACCAATTTTTGAAATGCCTATCGGAAACTACATCTGAAATGCCTATCAGCACCTATATTTGAAATGCCTATCGGCAACCATATCTGGAATGCTTATCGGCACCTATATTTGAAATGCCTATCAGCACCTATATTTGAAATGCCTATCGGCAACCATATCTGGAATGCTTATCGGCACCTATATTTGAAATGCCTATCGGCTTCTATATCCGAAATGCCTATCGGCACCTATTTTTAAAATGCCAATTGGCAACTATATCTGAAATGCCTATTGGCACCTATATCTGAAATGCCTATCGGCACCTATTTTTGAAATGCCTATCGGAAACTACATCTGAAATGCCTATGAGCATTCATATTTGAAATGCCTATCGGCAACCATATCTGGAATGCCTATCGGCACCTATATTTGAAATGCCTATCGGCTTCTATATGTGAAATGCCTATCGGCACCTATTTTTAAAATGTCAATCGGCAACTATATCTGAAATGCCTATCGGCACCTATATCTGAAATGCCTATCGGCACCTATTTTTGAAATGCCTATCGGAAAATACATCTGAAATGCCTATCAGCACCTATATTTGAAATGCCTATCGGCAAACCATATCTGGAATGCCTATCGGCACCTATATTTGAAATGCCTATCGGCTTATATATCTGAAATGCCTATCGGCACCTATTTTTAAAATGCCAATCGGCAACTCTATCTGTAATGCCTATCGGCACCTATATCTGAAATGCCTATCGGCACCTATTTTTGAAATGCCTATCGGAAACTACATCTGAAATGCCTATCAGCACCTGTATTTGAAATGCCTATCGGCAACCATATCTGGAATGCCTATCGGCACCTATATTTGAAATGGCTATCGGCTTCTATATCTGAAATGCCAATCGGCACCTATTTTTAAAATGCCAATCGGCAACTATATCTGAAGTGCCTATCGGCACCTATATCTGAAATGCCTATCGGTATCTATTTTTGAAATGCCTATAGGAAACTACATCTGAAATGCCTATCAGCACTTATATTTGTAATGCCTATCGGCAACCATATCTGGAATGCCTATCGGCACCTATATTTGAAATTACTATCGGCTTCTATATCTGAAATGCCTATCGGCACCTATTTTTAAAATGCCAATCGGCAACTATATCTGAAATGCCTATCGGCTCCTATATCTGAAATGCCTATTGGCACCAATTTTTGAAATGCCTATCGGAAACTACATCTGAAATGCCTATCAGCACCTATATTTGAAATGCCTATCGGCAACCATATCTGGAATGCCTATCGGCACCTATATTTGAAATGCCTATCGGCTTCTATATCTGAAATGCCTATCGGCACCTATATCTGAAATGCCTATCGGCACCTATTTTTGAAATGCCTATCAGAAACTACATCTGAAATGCCTATCAGCACCTATATTTGAAATGCCTATCGGCAACTATATCTGGAATGCCTATCGGCACCTATATTTGAAATGCCTATCGGCTTCTATATCTAAAATGCCTATCGGCACCTATTTTTGAAATGCTTATCGTAAACTACATCTGAAATGCCTATCAGCACCAATATTTGAAATGCCTATCGGCAACCATATCTGAAATGCCTATCGACACCTATATTTAAAATACCTATCGGCTTCTATATCTGAAATGCCTATCGGCACCTATTTTTAATATGCCAACCGGCAACTATATCTGAAATGCCTATCAGCACCTATATCTGAATTGCCTATCGGCACCAATTTTTGAAATGCCTATCGGAAACTACATCTGAAATGCCTATCAGCACCTATATTTGAAATGCCTATCGGCTACCATATCTGGAATGCCTATCGGCACCTATATTTAAAATGCCTATCGTCCCCTATATCTGAAATGCCTATCGGCACCTATTTTTAAAATGCCAATCGTCAGCTATATCTGAAATGCCTATCGGCACCTATATCTGAAATGTCTATCGGCACCTATTCTTGAAATGCCTATCGGAAACTACATCTGAAATGCCTATCAGCACCTATATTTGAAATGCCTATCGGCAACCATATCTGGAATGCCTATCGGCACCTATATTTGAAATGCCTATCGGCTTCTATATCTGAAATGCCTATCGGCACGTATTTTTAAAATGCCAATCGGCAACTATATCTGAAGTTCCTATCGGCACAAATATCTAAAATGCCTATAGGCACCTATTTTTGAAATGCCTATCGAAAACTACATCTGAAATGCCTATTAGCACCTATATTTGAAATGTCTATCGGCAACCACATCAGAAATGCCTATCGGCACCTATTTTTGAAATGCCTATCGGAAACTACATCTGAAATGCCTGTCAGCACCTATATTTGAAATGCCTATCGGCAACCATATCTGGAATGCCTATCGGCACCTATATTTGAAATGCCTATCGGCTTCTATATCTGAAATGCCTATCGGCACCTATTTTTAAAATGCCAATCGGCAACTATATCTGAAAGGCCTATCGGCACCCATATCTGCAATGCCTATCGGCACCTATTTTTTAAATGCCTATCGGAAACTACATCTGAAATGCCTATCAGCACCTATATTTGAAATGCATATCGGCAACCATATCTGGAATGCCTATCGGTATCTCTATTTGAAATGCCTATCGGCTTCTATATCTGAAATGCCCATCGTCACCTATTTTTAAAATGCCAATCGGCAACTATATCTGTAATGCCTATCGGCACCTATATCTGAAATGCCTATCGGCACCTATTTTTGAAATGCCTATCGGAAACTATATCTGAAATGCCTATCAGCACCAATATTTGAAACGCCTATCGGCAACCATATCTGAAATGCCTATCGACACCTATATTTGAAATACCTATCGCCTTCTATATCTGAAATGCCTATCGGCACCTATTTTTAAAATGCCAATCGGCAACTATATCTGAAATGCCTATCGGCACCTACATCTGAAATGCCTATCGGCACCAATTTTTGAAATGCCTATCGGAAACTACATCTGAAATGCCTATCAGCACCTATATTTGAAATGCCTATCGGCAACCATATCTGGAATGCCTATCGGCACCTATATTTGAAATGCCTATCGGCTTCTATATCTGAAATGCCTATCGGCACCTATTTTTAAAATGCCAATCGGCAACTAAATTTGAAATGCCTATCGGCACCTATATCTGAAATGCCTATCGGCACTTATTTTTGAAATGCGGATCTGAAACTACATCTGAAATGCCTATCAGCACCTATATTTGAAATGCCTATCGGCAACCACATCAGAAATGCCTATCGGCACCTATATCTGAAATGCCTTTCGGCATTTATATCTGAAATGCCTATCGACACCTATATTTGAAATGCCTATCGGCACCTATATTTAAAATGCCTTTTGGCAACTATATCTGATATGCCTATCGGCACCTATATCTGAAATGCCTATCGGCACCTATTTTTGAAATGCCTATCGGAAACTACATCTAAAATGCTTATCGGCACCTATTTTTAAAATGCCAATCGGCAACTCTATCTGAAATGCCTATCGGCACCTATATCTGAAATGCCTATCGGCATCTATTTTTGAAATGCGTATCGGAAACTACATCTGAAATGCCTATCAGCACCTATATTTGAAATGCTTATCGGCAACCATATCTGAAATGCCTATCGACACCTATATTTGAAATACCTATCGGCTTCTATATCTCAAATGCCTATCGGCACCTATATCTGAAATGCCTATCGGCACCAATTTTTGAAATGCCTATCGGAAACAACATCTGAAATGCCTATCAGCACCTATATTTGAAATGCTTATCGGCAACCATATCTGAAATGCCTATCGACACCTATATTTGAAATACCTATCGGCTTCTATATCTGAAATGCCTATCGGCACCTATATCTGAAATGCCTATCGGCACCAATTTTTGAAATGCTATCGGAAACTACATCTGAAATGCCTATCAGCACCTATATTTGAAATGCCTATCGGCAACCACATCAGAAATGCCTATCGGCACCTATATCTGAAATGCCTTTCGGCATTTATATTTGAAATGCCTATCGGCACCTATATTTGAAATGCCTATCGGCTTCTATATCTGAAATGCCTATCGGCACCTGTTTTTAAAATGCCAATCGGCAACTATATCTGAAATGCCTATCGGCACATATATCTGAAATGCCTATTGGCATCAATTTTTGAAATGCCTATCGGAAACTACATCTAAAATGCCTATCCGCACCTATATTTGAAATGCCTATCGGCAACCATATCTGGAATGCCTATCGGCACCTATATTTAAAATGCCTATCGGCTTCTATATCTGAAATGCCTATCTGCACTTTTTTTTAAAATGCCAATTGGCAACTATATCTGAAATGCCTATCGGCACCTCTATCTGAAATGCCTATCGGCACCTATTTTTGAAATGCCTATCGGCTTCTCTATCTGATATGCGTAACGGCACTTATTTTTGAAATACGTATCGGTTTCTATATCTGAAATGCCTATCAGCACCAATATTTGAAATGCCTATCGGCAACCATATCTGAAATGCCTATCGACACCTATATTTGAAATACCTATCGGCTTCTATATCTGAAATGCCTATCGGCACCTATTTTTAAAATGCCAATCGGCAACTATATCTGGAGTGCCTATCGGCCCCTATATCTGAAATGCCTATCGGCACCTATTTTTGAAATGCCTATCGAAAACTACATCTGAAATGCCTATCAGCACCTATATTTGAAATGCCTATCGGCAACCACATCAGAAATGCTTATCGGCACCTATATCTGAATTGCCTTTCGGCATTTTTATCTGAAATGCCTATCGACACCTATATTTGAAATGCCTATCGGCACCTATATGTTAAATGCCTACCGGCAACTATATCTGATATGCCTGTCGGCACCTATATCTGAAATGCCTTTCGGCATTTATATCTGAAATGCCTATCAGCACCTATATTTGAAATGCCTATCGGCAACCATATCTGGAATGCCTATCGGCACCTATATTTGAAATGCCTATCGGCTTCTATATCTGAAATGCCTATCGGCACCTATTTTTAAAATGCCAATCGGCAACTATATCTGAAGTTCCTATCGGCACCTATATCTGAAATGCCTATCGGCACCTATTTTTGAAATGCCTATCGAAAACTACATCTGAAATGCCTATCAGCACATATATTTGAAATGCCTATCTGCAACCACATCAGAAATGCCTATCGGCACCTATATCTGAAATGCCTTTCGGCATTTATATCTGAAATGCCTATCGACACCTATATTTAAAATGCCTATCGGCACCTATATTTTAAATGCATATCGGCAACTATATCTGATATGCCTATCGGCACCTATATCTGAAATGCCTATCGGCACCTATTTTTGAAATGCCTATCGGAAACCACATCTAAAATGCCTATCGGCACCTATTTTTAAAATGCCAATTGGCAACTATATCTGAAATGTCTATCGGCACCTATATCTGAAATGCCTATCGGCACCAATTTTTGATATGCCTATCGGAAACTACATCTGAAATGAATATCAGCACCTATATTTGAAATGCCTATCGGCAACCATATCTGGAATGCCTATCGGCACCTATATTTGAAATGCCTATCGGCTTCTATATCTGAAATGCCTATAGGCACCTATTTTTAAAATGCCAATCGGCAACTATATCTGTAATGCCTATCGGCACCTATATCTGAAATGCCTATCGGCACCTATTTTTGAAATGCCTATCGGAAACTACATCTGAAATGCCTACCAGCACCTATATTTGAAATGCCTATCGGCAACCATATCTGGAATGCCTATCGGAATCTATATTTGAAATGCCTATCGGCTTCTATATCTGAAATGCCTATCGGCACCTATTTTTAAAATGTCAATCGGCAACTATATCTGAAATGTCTATCGGCACCTATATCTGAAATGCCTATTGGCACCTATTTTTGAAATTCCTATCGGAAACTACATCTGACATGCCTATCAGCACCTATATTTGAAATGCCTATCGGCAACCATATCTGGAATGCCTATCGGCACCTATATTTGAAATGCCTATCGGCACCTATTTTTAAAATGCCAATCGGCAACTATATCTGTAATGCCTATCGGCACCTATATCTGAAATGCCTATCGGCACCTATTTTTGAAATGCCTATCGGAAACTTCATCTGAAATGCCTACCAGCACCTATATTTGAAATGCCTATCGGCAACCATATCTGGAATGCCTATCGGCACCTCTATTTGAAATGCCTATCGGGTTCTATATCTGAAATGCCTATCGGCACCTATTTTAAAATGCCAATCGGCAACTATATCTGAAGTTCCTATCGGAACCTATATCTGAAATGCCTATCGGAACCTATTTTGAAATGCCTATCGAAAACTACATCTGAAATGCCTATCAGCACCTACATTTGAAATGCCTATCTGCAACCACATCAGAAATGCCTATCGGCACCTATATCTGAAATGCCTTTCGGCATTTATATCTGAAATGCCTATCGACACCTATATTTGAAATTCCTATGGCACCTATATTTTAAATGCCTATCGGCAACTATATCTGATATGCCTATCGGCACCTATATCTGAAATGCCTATCGGCACCTAATTTTGAAATGCCTATCGGAAACTACATCTAAAATGCCTATCGGCACCTATTTTTAAAATGCTAATCGGCAACTATATCTGAAATGCCTATCGGCAACCATATCTGGAATGCTTATCGGCACCTATATTTGAAATGCCTATCGGCTTCTATATCTGAAATGCCTATCGGCACCTATATTTTAAATGCCTATCGGCAACTATATCTGAAATGCCTATCGGCACCTATATCTGAAATGCCTATCGGCACCTATTTTTTAAATGCCTATCGGAAACTACATCTGAAATGCCTATCAGCACCCATATTTGAAATGCCTATCGGCAACCATATCTGGAATGCCTATCGGCACCTATATTTGAAATGCCTATCGGCTTCTATATGTAAAATGCCTATCGGCACCTATTTTTAAAATGTCACTCGGCAACTATATCTGAAATGCCTATCGGCACCTATATCTGAAATGCCTATCGGCACCTATTTTTGAAATGCCTATCGGAAACTACATCTTAAATGCCTATCAGCACCTATATTTGAAATGCCTATCGGCAAACCATATCTGGAATGCCTATCGGCACCTATATTTGAAATGCCTATCGGCTTCTATATCTGAAATAGCTATTGGCACATATTTTTAAAAAGCCAATCGGCAACTCTATCTGTAATGCCTATCGGCACCTATATCTGAAATGCCTATCGGCACCTATTTTTGAAATGCCTATCGGAATCTACATCTAAAATGCCTATCAGCACCTATATTTGAAATGCCTATCGGCAACCATATCTGGAAAGCCTATCGGCACCTATATTTGAAATGCCTATCGGCTTCTATATCTGAAATGCCAATCGGCACCTATTTTTAAAATGCCAATCGGCAACTATATCTGAACTGCCTATCGGCACCTATATCTGAAATGCCTATCGGCACCTATTTTTGAAATGCCTATCGAAAACTACATCTGAAATGCCTATCAGCACCTATATTTGAAATGCCTATCGGCAACCACATCAGAAATGCCTATCGGCACATATATCTGAAATGCCTATCGACACCTATATTTAAAATGCCTATCGGCACCTATATTTTAAATGCCTATCGGCAACTATATCTGATATGCCTATCGGCACCTATATCTGAAATGCCTATCGGCACCTATTTTTGAAATGCCTATCGGAAACTACATCTAAAATGCCTATCGGCGCCTATTTTTAAAATGCCAATCGGCAACTATATCTGAAATGCCTATCGGCACCTATATCTGAAATGCTTATCGGCACCAATTTTTGAAATGCCTATCGGAAACTACATCTGAAATGCCTATCAGCACCTATATTTGAAATGCCTATCGGCAACCATATCTGGAATGCCTATCGGCACCTATATTTGAAATGCCTATCGGCTTCTATATCTGAAATGCCTATAGGCACCTATTTTTAAAATGCCAATCGGCAACTATATCTGAAATGCCTATCAGGACCTATATCTGAAATGCCTATCGGCACCTATTTTTGAAATGCCTTTCGGAAACTAGATCTGAAATGCCTATCTGCTCCTATATTTGAAATGCCTATCGGCAACCATATCTGAAATGCCTATCGACACCTATATTTGAAATACGTATCGGCTTCTATATCTGAAATGCCTATCAAAACCTGTTTTTAAAATGCCAATCGGCAACTATATCTGAAATGCCTATCGGCACCAATATCTGAAATGCTTATCGGCACCAATTTTTGAAATGCCTATCGGAAATTACATCTGAAATGCCTATCAGCACCTATATTTGAAATGCCTATCGGCAACCATATCTGGAATGCCTATCGGCACCTATATTTGAAATGCCTATCGGCTTCTATATCTGAAATGCCTATCGGCACCTATTTTTAAAATGCCAATCGGCAACTATATCTGAAATGCCTATCGGCACTTATATTTGAAATGCCTATCGGCACCTATTTTTGAAATGCCTTTCGAAAACTACATCTGAAATGCCAATCTGCTACTATATTTGAAATGCCTATCGGCAACCATATCTGAAATGCCTATCGACACCTATATTTGAAATACCTATCGGCTTCTATATCTGAAATGCCTATCGGTACCTGTTTTTAAAATGCTAATCGGCAACTATATCTGAAATGCCTATCGGCACCTATACCTGAAATGCCCATCGGCACCTATTTTTGAAATGCCTATCGGAAACTACATCTGAAATGCCTATCAGCACCTATATTTGAAATGCCTATCGGCAACCATATCTGGAATGCCTATCGGTACCTACATTTGAAATGCCTATCGGCACCTATTTTTAAAATGCCAATCGGCAACTATATATAAAATGCCTATCGGCACCTATATCTGAAATGCCTATCGGCACCTATTTTGGAATGCCTATCGAAAACTACATCTGAAAGGCCTATCAGCACCTATATTTGAAATGCCTATCGGCAACCATATCTGGAATGCTTATCGGCACCTATATTTGAAATGCCTATCGGCTTCTATATCTGAAATGCCTATCGGCACCTATTTTTAAAATGCCAATCGGTAACTATATCTAAAATGCCTATCGGCACCTATATCTGAAATGCCTATCGGCACCTATTTTTGAAATGCCTATCGGAAACTACATCTGAAATGCCTATCAGCACCTATATTTGAAATGCCTATCGGCAACCATATCTGGAATGCCTATCGGCACCTATATTTGAAATTCCTATCGGCTTCTATATCTGAAATGCCTATCGGCACCTATTTTTAAAATGCCAATCGGCAACTATATCTGAAATGCCTATCGGCACCTATATCTGAAATGCCTATCGGCACCTATTTTTGAAATGCCTATCAGAAACTACATCTGAAATGCCTATCAGCACCTATATTTGAAATGCCTATCGGCAACCATATCTGGTATGCCTATCGGCACCTATATTTGAAATGCCTATCGGCTTCTATATCTGAAATGCCTATCGGCACCTATTTTTAAAATTCCAATTGGCAACTATATCTGTAATGCCTATCGGCACCTATATCTGAAATACCTATCGGCACCTATTTTTGAAATGCCTATCGGAAACTACATCTGAAATGCCTATCAGCACCTATATTTGAAATGCCTATCGGCAACCATATCTGAAATGCCTATCGACACCTATATTTGAAATATCTATCGGCTTCTATATCTAAAATGCCTATCGGCACCTATTTTTAAAATGCCAATCGGTAACTATATCTGAAATGCCTATCGGCACCAATTTTTAAAATGCCTATCGGAAACTACATCTGGAATGCCTATCAGCACCTATATTTGAAATGCCTATCGGCAACCATATCTGGAATGCCTATCGGCACCTATATTTGAAATGCCTATCGCCTTCTATATCTGAAATGCCTATCGACACCTATTTTTAAAATGCCAATCGGCAACTATATCTGAAATGCCTATCGGCACCTATATCTGAAATGCCTATCGGCACCTATTTTTGAAATGCCTATCAGAAACTACATCTGAAATGCCTATCAGCACCTATATTTGAAATGCCTATCGGCAACCATATCTGGTATGCCTATCGGCACCTATATCTGAAATGCCTATCGGCTTCTATATCTGAAATGCCTATCGGCACCTATTTTTAAAATTCCAATTGGCAACTATATCTGTAATGCCTATCGGCACCTATATCTGAAATGCCTATCGGCACCTATTTTTGAAATGCTTATCCGAAACTACATCTGAAATGCCTATCAGCACCAATATTTGAAATGCCTATCGGCAACCATATCTGAAATGCCTATCGACACCTATATTTGAAATACCTATCGGCTTCTATATCTGAAATGCCTATCGGCACCTATTTTTAAAATGCCAATCGGCAACTATATCTGAAGTGCCTATCGGCACCTATATCTGAAATGTCTATCGGCACCTATTTTTGAAATGCCTATCGAAAACTACATCTGAAATGCCTATCAGCACCTATATTTGAAATGCCTATCGGCAACTACATCAGAAATGCCTATCGGCACCTATATCTGAATTGCCTTTCGGCATTTATATCTAAAATGCCTATCGGCACCTATATTTGAAATGCCTATCGGCTTCTATATCTGAAATGCCTATCGGCACCTATTTTTAAAATGCCAATCGGCAACTATATCTAAAGTGCCTATCGGCACCTATATCTGAAATGCCTATCGGCACCTATTTTTGAAATGCCTATCGAAAACTACATCTGAAATGCCTATCAGCACCTATATTTGAAATGCCTATCGGCAACCATATCTGGAATGCCTATCAGCACCTATATTTGGAATGCCTATCGGCTTCTATATCTGAAATGCCTATCGACACCTATTTTTAAAATGCCAATTGGCAACTATATCTGAAATGCCTATCGGCACCTATATCTAAAATGCCTATCGGTACCTATTTTTGAAATGCCTATCGGAAACTACATCTGAAATGCCTATCAGCACCTATATTTGAAATGCCTATCGGCAACCATATCTGGAATGCCTATCGGCACCTATATTTGAAATGCCTATCGGCTTCTATATCTGAAATGCCAATCGGCACCTATTTTTAAAATGCCAATCGGCAACTATATCTGAAGTGCCTATCGGCACCTATATCTGAAATGCCTATCGGTACCTATTTTTGAAATGCCTATAGGAAACTACATCTTAAATGCCTATCAGCACTTATATTTGTAATGCCTATCGGCAACCATATCTGGAATGCCTATCGGCACCCATATTTGAAATGCCTATCGGCTTCTATATCTGAAATGCCTATCGGCACCTATTTTTAAAATGCCAATCGGCAACTATATCTGAAATGCCTATGGGCTCCTATATCTGAAATGCCTATTGTCACCAATTTTTGAAATGCCTATCGGAAACTACATCTGAAATGCCTATCAGCACCTATATTTGAAATGCCTATCGGCAACCATATCTGGAATGCCTATCGGCACCTATATTTGAAATGCCTATCGGCTTCTATATCTGAAATGCCTATCGGCACCTATATCTGAAATGCCTATCGGCACCTATTTTTGAAATGCCTATCAGAAACTACATCTGAAATGCCTATCAGCACCTATATTTGAAATGCCTATCGGCAACTATATCTGGAATGCCTATCGGCACCTATATTTGAAATGCCTATCGGCTTCTATATCTAAAATGCCTATCGGCACCTATTTTTGAAATGCTTATCGTAAACTACATCTGAAATGCCTATCAGCACCAATATTTGAAATGCCTATCGGCAACCATATCTGAAATGCCTATCGACACCTATATTTAAAATACCTATCGGCTTCTATATCTGAAATGCCTATCGGCACCTATTTTTAATATGCCAACCGGCAACTATATCTGAAATGCCTATCAGCACCTATATCTGAAATGCCTATCGGCACCAATTTTTGAAATGCCTATCGGAAACTACATCTGAAATGCCTATCAGCACCTATATTTGAAATGCCTATCGGCAACCATATCTGGAATGCCTATCGGCACCTATATTTAAAATGCCTATCGGCCCCTATATCTGAAATGCCTATCGGCACCTATTTTTAAAATGCCAATCGTCAACTATATCTGAAGTTCCTATCGGCACAAATATCTAAAATGCCTATAGGCACCTATTTTTGAAATGCCTATCGAAAACTACATCTGAAATGCCTATTAGCACCTATATTTGAAATGTCTATCGGCAACCACATCAGAAATGCCTATCGGCACCTATTTTTGAAATGCCTATCGGAAACTACATCTGAAATGCCTGTCAGCACCTATATTTGAAATGCCTATCGGCAACCATATCTGGAATGCCTATCGGCACCTATATTTGAAATGCCTATCGGCTTCTATATCTGAAATGCCTATCGGCACCTATTTTTAAAATGCCAATCGGCAACTATATCTGAAATGCCTATCGGCACCCATATCTGCAATGCCTATCGGCACCCATTTTTTAAATGCCTATCGGAAACTACATCTGAAATGCCTATCAGCACCTATATTTGAAATGCATATCGGCAACCATATCTGGAATGCCTATCGGTATCTCTATTTGAAATGCCTATCGGCTTCTATATCTGAAATGCCCATCGTCACCTATTTTTAAAATGCCAATCGGCAACTATATCTGTAATGCCTATCGGCACCTATATCTGAAATGCCTATCGGCACCTATTTTTGAAATGCCTATCGGAAACTATATCTGAAATGCCTATCAGCACCAATATTTGAAACGCCTATCGGCAACCATATCTGAAATGCCTATCGACACCTATATTTGAAATACCTATCGGCTTCTATATCTGAAATGCCTATCGGCACCTATTTTTAAAATGCCAATCGGCAACTATATCTGAAATGCCTATCGGCACCTACATCTGAAATGCCTATCGGCACCAATTTTTGAAATGCCTATCGGAAACTACATCTGAAATGCCTATCAGCACCTATATTTGAAATGCCTATCGGCAACCATATCTGGAATGCCTATCGGCACCTATATTTGAAATGCCTATCGGCTTCTATATCTGAAATGCCTATCGGCACCTATTTTTAAAATGCCAATCGGCAACTATATCTGAAATGCCTATCGGCACCTATATCTGAAATGCCTATCGGCACTTATTTTTGAAATGCGGATCGGAAACTACATCTGAAATGCCTATCAGCACCTATATTTGAAATGCCTATCGGCAACCACATCAGAAATGCCTATCGGCACCTATATCTGAAATGCCTTTCGGCATTTATATCTGAAATGCCTATCGACACCTATATTTGAAATGCCTATCGGCACCTACATTTTAAATGCCTTTTGGCAACTATATCTGATATGCCTATCGGCACCTATATCTGAAATGCCTATCGGCACCTATTTTTGAAATGCCTATCGGAAACTACATCTAAAATGCCTATCAGCACCTATATTTGAAATGCTTATCGGCAACCATATCTGAAATGCCTATCGACACCTATATTTGAAATACCTATCGGCTTCTATATCTCAAATGCCTATCGGCACCTATATCTGAAATGCCTATCGGCACCAATTTTTGAAATGCCTATCGGAAACAACATCTGAAATGCCTATCAGCACCTATATTTGAAATGCTTATCGGCAACCATATCTGAAATGCCTATCGACACCTATATTTGAAATACCTATCGGCTTCTATATCTGAAATGCCTATCGGCACCTATATCTGAAATGCCTATCGGCACCAATTTTTGAAATGCTATCGGAAACTACATCTGAAATGCCTATCAGCACCTATATTTGAAATGCCTATCGGCAACCACATCAGAAATGCCTATCGGCACCTATATCTGAAATGCCTTTCGGCGTTTATATTTGAAATGCCTATCGGCACCTATATTTGAAATGCCTATCGGCTTCTATATCTGAAATGCCTATCGGCACCTGTTTTTAAAATGCCAATCGGCAACTATATCTGAAATGCCTATCGGCACCTATATCTGAAATGCCTATTGGCATCAATTTTTGAAATGCCTATCGGAAACTACATCTAAAATGCCTATCCGCACCTATATTTGAAATGCCTATCGGCAACCATATCTGGAATGCCTATCGGCACCTATATTTAAAATGCCTATCGGCTTCTATATCTGAAATGCCTATCTGCACCTATTTTTAAAATGCCAATTGGCAACTATATCTGAAATGCCTATCGGCACCTCTATCTGAAATGCCTATCGGCACCTATTTTTGAAATGCCTATCGGCTTCTCTATCTAATATGCGTAACGGCACTTATTTTTGAAATGCGTATCGGCTTCTATATCTGAAATGCCTATCAGCACCAATATTTGAAATGCCTATCGGCAACCATATCTGAAATGCCTATCGACACCTATATTTGAAATACCTATAAGCTTCTATATCTGAAATGCCTATCGGCACCTATTTTTAAAATGCCAATCGGCAACTATATCTGAAGTGCCTATCGGCCCCTATATCTGAAATGCCTATCGGCACCTATTTTTGAAATGTCTATCGAAAACTACATCTGAAATGCCTATCAGCACCTATATTTGAAATGCCTATCGGCAACCACATCAGAAATGCTTATCGGCACCTATATCTGAAATGCCTTTCTGCATTTTTATCTGAAATGCTTATCGACACCTATATTTGAAATGCCTATCGGCACCTATATGTTAAATGCCTACCGGCAACTATATCTGATATGCCTGTCGGCACCTATATCTGAAATGCCTTTCGGCATTTATATCTGAAATGCCTATCAGCACCTATATTTGAAATGCCTATCGGCAACCATATCTGGAATGCCTATCGGCACCTATATTTGAAATGCCTATCGGCTTCTATATCTGAAATGCCTATCGGCACCTATTTTTAAAATGCCAATCGGCAACTATATCTAAAGTTCCTATCGGCACCTATATCTGAAATGCCTACCGGCACCTATTTTTGAAATGCCTATCAGCACATATATTTGAAATGCCTATCTGCAACCACATCAGAAATGCCTATCGGCACCTATATCTGAAATGCCTTTCGGCATTTATATCTGAAATGCCTATCGACACCTATATTTAAAATGCCTATCGGCACCTATATTTTAAATGCATATCGGCAACTATATCTGATATGCCTATCGGCACCTATATCTGAAATGCCTATCGGCACCTATTTTTGAAATGCCTATCGAAAACCACATCTAAAATGCCTATCGGCACCTATTTTTAAAATGCCAATTGGCAACTATATCTGAAATGCCTATCGGCACCTATATCTGAAATGCCTATCGGCACCAATTTTTGATATGCCTATCGGAAACTACATCTGAAATGCCTATCAGCACCTATATTTGAAATGCCTATCGGCAACCATATCTGGAATGCTTATCGGCACCTATATTTGAAATGCCTATCGGCTTCTATATCTGAAATGCCTATCGGCACCTATTTTTAAAATGCCAATCGGCAACTATATCTGAAATGCCTATCGGCACCTATATCTGAAATGCCTATCGGCACCTATTTTTGAAATGCCTATCGGAAAGTACATCTGAAATGCCTATCAGCACCCATATTTGAAATGCCTATCGGCAACCATATCTGGAATGCCTATCGGCACCTATATTTGAAATGCCTATCGGCTTCTATATCTGAAATGCCTATCGGCACCTATTTTTAAAATGTCAATCGGCAACTATATCTGAAATGCCTATCGGCACCTATATCTGAAATGCCTATCGGCACGTATTTTTGAAATTCCTATCGGAAACTACATCTGACATGCCTATCAGCACCTATATTTGAAATGCCTATCGGCAACCATATCTGGAATGCCTATCTGCACCTATATTTGAAATG
Organism: Venustoraphidia nigricollis; assembly: GCA_034508555.1. NCBI lineage: Eukaryota > Metazoa > Arthropoda > Insecta > Raphidioptera > Raphidiidae > Venustoraphidia > Venustoraphidia nigricollis. The sequence continues at coordinate 63,877 of JAVRKA010000436.1, read as the reverse complement.
CCTATCGGCTTCTATAACTGAAATGCCTATCGGCACCTATTTTTAAAATGCCAATCGGCAACTATATCTGTAATGCCTATCGGCACCTATATCTGAAATGCCTATCGGCACCTATTTTTTAAATGCCTATCGGAAACTACATCTGAAATGCCTACCAGCACCTATATTTGAAATGCCTATCGGCAACCATATCTGGAATGCCTATCGGCACCTATATTTGAAATGCCTATCGGGTTCTATATCTGAAATGCCTATCGGCACCTATTTTAAAATGCCAATCGGCAACTATATCTGAAGTTCCTATCGGAACCTATATCTGAAATGCCTATCGGAACCTATTTTTGAAATGCCAATCGGCAACTATATCTGAAATGCCTATCGGCAACCATATCTGAAATGCTTATCGGCACCTATATTTGAAATGCCTATCGGCTTCTATATCTGAAATGCCTATCGGCACCTATTTTTAAAATGCCAATTGGCAACTATATCTGAAATGCCTATCGGCACCTATATCTGAAATGCCTATCGGCACCTATTTTTGAAATGCCTATCGGAAACTACATCTGAAATGCCTATCAGCACCCATATTTGAAATGCCTATCGGCAACCATATCTGGAATGCCTATCGGCACCTATATTTGAAATGCCTATCGGCTTCTATATGTAAAATGCCTATCGGCACCTATTTTTAAAATGTCAATCGGCAACTATATCTGAAATGCCTATCGGCACCTATATCTAAAATGCCTATCGGCACCTATTTTTGAAATGCCTATCGGAAACTACATCTTAAATGCCTATCAGCACCTATATTTGAAATGCCTATCGGCAAACCATATCTGGAATGCCTATCGGCACCTATATTTGAAATGCCTATCGGCTTCTGTATCTGAAATAGCTATTGGCACCTATTTTTAAAAAGCCAATCGGCAACTCTATCTGTAATGCCTATCGGCACCTATATCTGAAATGCCTATCGGCACCTATTTTTGAAATGCCTATCGGAATCTACATCTAAAATGCCTATCAGCACCTATATTTGAAATGCCTATCGGCAACCATATCTGGAATGCCTATCGGCACCTATATTTGAAATGCCTATCGGCTTCTATATCTGAAATGCCAATCGGCACCTATTTTTAAAATGCCAATCGGCAACTATATCTGAACTGCCTATCGGCACCTATATCTGAAATGCCTATCGGCACCTATTTTTGAAATGCCTATCGAAAACTACATCTGAAATGCCTATCAGCACCTATATTTGAAATGCCTATCGGCAACCACATCAGAAATGCCTATCGGCACCTATATCTGAAATGCCTATCGACACCTATATTTGAAATGCCTATCGGCACCTATATTTTAAATGCCTATCGGCAACTATATCTGATATGCCTATCGGCACCTATATCTGAAATGCCTATCGGCACCTATTTTTGAAATGCCTATCGGAAACTACATCTAAAATGCCTATCGGCGCCTATTTTTAAAATGCCAATCGGCAACTATATCTGAAATGCCTATCGGCACCTATATCTGAAATGCTTATCGGCACCAATTTTTGAAATGCCTATCGGAAACTACATCTGAAATGCCTATCAGCACCTATATTTGAAATGCCTATCGGCAACCATATCTGGAATGCCTATCGGCACCTATATTTGAAATGCTTATCGGCTTCTATATCTAAAATGCCTATAGGCACCTATTTTTAAAATGCCAATCGGCAACTATATCTGAAATGCCTATCAGGACCTATATCTGAAATGCCTATCGGCATCTATTTTTGAAATGCCTTTCGGAAACTACATCTGAAATGCCTATCTGCTCCTATATTTGAAATGCCTATCGGCAACCATATCTGAAATGCCTATCGACACCTATATTTGAAATACCTATCGGCTTCTATATCTGAAATGCCTATCAAAACCTGTTTTTAAAATGCCAATCGGCAACTATATCTGAAATGCCTATCGGCACCAATATCTGAAATGCTTATCGGCTCCAATTTTTGAAATGCCTATCGGAAACTACATCTGAAATGCCTATCAGCACCTATATTTGAAATGCCTATCGGCAACCATATCTGGAATGCCTATCGGCACCTATATTTGAAATGCCTATCGGCTTCTATATCTGAAATGCCTATCGGCACCTATTTTTAAAATGGCAATCGGCAACTATATCTGAAATGCCTATCGGCACTTATATTTGAAATGCCTATCGGCACCTATTTTTGAAATGCCTTTCGAAAACTACATCTGAAATGCCAATCTGCTACTATATTTGAAATGCCTATCGGCAACCATATCTGAAATGCCTATCGACACCTATATTAGAAATACCTATCGGCTTCTATATCTGAAATGCCTATCGGTACCTGTTTTTAAAATGCCAATCGGCAACTATATCTGAAATGCCTATCGGCACCTATACCTGAAATGCCTATCGGCACCTATTTTTGAAATGCCTATCGGAAACTACATCTGAAATGCCTATCAGCACCTATATTTGAAATGCCTATCGGCAACCTTATCTGGAATGCCTATCGGTACCTATATTTGAAATGCCTATCGGCACCTATTTTTAAAATGCCAATCGGCTACTATATCTAAAATGCCTATCGGCACCTATATCTGAAATGCCTATCGGCACCTATTTTTGAAATGCCTATCGGAAACTACATCTGAAATGCCTATCAGCACCTATATTTGAAATGCCTATCGGCAACCATATCTGAAATGCCTATCGACACCTATATTTGAAATATCTATCGGCTTCTATATCTAAAATGCCTATCGGCACCTATTTTTAAAATGCCAATCGGTAACTATATCTGAAATGCCTATCGGCACCAATTTTTAAAATGCCTATCGGAAACTACATCTGGAATGCCTATCAGCACCTATATTTGAAATGCCTATCGGCAACCATATCTGGAATGCCTATCGGCACCTATATTTGAAATGCCTATCGCCTTCTATATCTGAAATGCCTATCGACACCTATTTTTAAAATGCCAATCGGCAACTATACCTGAAATGATTATCGGCACCTATAACTGAAATGCCTATCGGCACCTATTTTGGAATGCCTATCGAAAACTACATCTGAAAGGCCTATCAGCACCTATATTTGAAATGCCTATCGGCAACCATATCTGAAATGCCTATCGACACATATATTTGAAATACCTATTGGCTTCTATATCTGAAATGCCTATCGGCACCTATTTTTAAAATGCCAATCGGCAACTATATCTGAAATGCCTATCGGCACCTATATCTGAAATGCCTATTGGCACCAATTTTTGAAATAGCTATCGGAAACTACATCTGAATTGCCTATGAGCACCTATATTTGAAATGCCTATCGGCAACCATATCTGGAATGCTTATCGGCACCTATATTTGAAATGCCTATCGGCTTATATATCTGAAATGCCTATCGGCACCTATTTTTAAAATGCCAATCGGTAACTATATCTGAAATGCCTATCGGCACCTATATCTGAAATGCCTATCGGCACCTATTTTTGAAATGCCTATCGGAAACTACATCTGAAATGCCTATCAGCACCTATATTTGAAATGCCTATCGGCAACCATATCTGGAATGCCTATCGGCACCTATATTTGAAATTCCTATCGGCTTCGGTATCTGAAATGCCTATCGGCACCTATTTTTAAAATGCCAATCGGCAACTATATCTGAAATGCCTATCGGCACCTATATCTGAAATGCCTATCGGCACCTATTTTTGAAATGCCTATCAGAAACTACATCTGAAATGCCTATCAGCACCTATATTTGAAATGCCTATCGGCAACCATATCTGGAATGCCTATCGGCACCTATATTTGAAATGCCTATCGACTTCTATATCTGAAATGCCTATCGGCACCTATTTTTAAAATTCCAATTGGCAACTATATCTGTAATGCCTATCGGCACCTATATCTGAAATGCCTATCGGCACCTATTTTTGAAATGCTTATCGGAAACTACATCTGAAATGCCTATCAGCACCAATATTTGAAATGCCTATCGGCAACCATATCTGAAATGCCTATCGACACCTATATTTGAAATACCTATCGGCTTCAATATCTGAAATGCCTATCGGCACCTATTTTTAAAATGCCAATCGGCAACTATATCTGAAATGCCTATCGGCACCTATATTTAAAATGCCTATCGGCAACCATATCTGGAATGCCTATCGGCACCTATTTTTGAAATGCCTATCGAAAACTACATCTGAAATGCCTATCAGCACCTATATTTGAAATGCCTATCGGCAACCATATCTGGAATGCCTATCGGCACCTATATTTGAAATGCCTATCGGCTTCTATATCTGAAATGCCTATCGGCACCTATTTTTAAAATTCCAATTGGCAACTATATCTGTAATGCCTATCGGCACCTATATCTGAAATGCCTATCGGCACCTATTTTTGAAATGCTTATCGGAAACTACATCTGAAATGCCTATCAGCACCAATATTTGAAATGCCTATCGGCAACCACATCAGAAATGCCTATCGGCACCTATATCTGAATTGCCTTTCGGCATTTATATCTGAAATGCCTATCGGCACCTATATTTGAAATGCCTATCGGCTTCTATATCTGAAATGCCTATCGGCACCTATTTTTAAAATGCCAATCGGCAACTATATCTAAAGTGCCTATCGGCACCTATATCTGAAATGCCTATCGGCACCTATTTTTGAAATGCCTATCGAAAACTACATCTGAAATGCCTATCAGCACCTATATTTGAAATGCCTATCGGCAACCATATCTGGAATGCCTATCAGCACCTATATTTGGAATGCCTATCGGCTTCTATATCTGAAATGCCTATCGACACCTATTTTTAAAATGCCAATTGGCAACTATATCTGAAATGCCTATCGGCACCTATATCTAAAATGCCTATCGGTACCTATTTTTGAAATGCCTATCGGAAACAACATCTGAAATGCCTATCAGCAATTATATTTAAAATGCCTCTCGGCAACCATATCTGGAATGCCTATCGGCACCTATATTTGAAATGCCTATCGGCTTCTATATCTGAAATGCCTATCGGCACCTATTTTTAAAATGCCAATCGGCAACTATATCTGAAAAGCCTATCGGAACCTATATCTGAAATGCCTATCGGCACCAATTTTTAAAATGCCTTTCGGAAACTACATCTGAAATGCCTATCTGCTCCTATATTTGAAATGCCTATCGGCAACCATATCTGAAATGCCTATCGACACCTATATTTGAAATACCTATCGGCTTCTATATCTGAAAAGCCTATCGGCACCTGTTTTTAAAATGCCAATCGGCAACTATATCTGAAATGCCTATCGGCACCTATATCTGAAATGCCTATCGGAAACTACATCTAAAATGCCTATCAGCACCTATATTTGAAATGCCTATCGGCAACCATATCTGGAATGCCTATCGGCACCTATATTTGAAATGCCTATCGGCTTCTATATCTGAAATGTCTATCGGCACGTATTTTTAAAATGCCAATTGGCAACTATATCTGAAATGCCTATCGGCACCTATATCTGAAATGCCTATCGGCACCTATTTTTGAAATGCCTATCGGAAACTACATCTGAAATGCCTATCAGCAACTATATTTGAAATGCCTATCGGCAACCATATCTGAAATGCCTATCGACACATATATTTGAAATACCTATCGGCTTCTATATCTGAAATGCGTATCGGCACCTATTTTTAAAATGCCAATCGGCAATTATATCTGAAATGCCTATCGGCACCTATATCTGAAATGCCTATCGGCACCTATTTTTGAAATGCCTATCGGAAACTACGTCTGAAATGCCTATCAGCACCTATATTTGAAATGCCTATCGGCAACCATATCTGGAATGCCTATCGGCACCTATATTTGAAACGCCTATAGGCTTCTATATCTGAAATGCCTATCGGCACCTATTTTTAAAATGCCATTCGGCAACTATATCTGAAATGCCTATCGGCACCTATATCTGAAATGCCTATCGGCACCTATTTTTGAAATGCCTATCGGAAACTGTATCTGAAATGCCTATCAGCACCTATATTTGAAATGCCTATCGGCAACCATATCTGAAATGCCTATCGACACCTATATTTGAAATACCTAACGGCTTCTATATCTGAAATGCCTATCGGCACCTATTTTTTAAATGCCATTCGGCAACTATACCTTAAATGCCTATCGGCACCTATATCTGAAATGCCTATCGGCACCAATTTTTGAAATGCCTATCGGAAACTACATCTGAAATGCCTATCAGCACCTATATTTGAAATGCCTATCGGCAACCATATCTGGAATGCTTATCGGCACCCATATTTGAAATGCCTATCGGCTTCTATATCTGAAATGCCTTTTGGCACCTATTTTTAAAATGCCAATCGGCAACTATATCTGAAATGCCTATCGGCACCTATATCTGAAAAGCCTATCGGCACTTATTTTTGAAATGCCTATCGTAAACTACATCTGAAATGCCTATCAGCACCTATATTTGAAATGCCTATCGGCAACCATATCTGAAATGTCTATCGACACCTATATTTAAAATACCTATCGGCTTCTATATCTAAAATGCCTATCGGCACTTATTTCTAAAATGCCAATCGGCAACTATATCTAAAATGCCTATCGGGACCTATATCTGAAATGCCTATCGGCACCAATTTTTGAAATGCCTATCGGAAACTACATCTGAAATGCCTATCAGCACCTATATTTGAAATACCTATCGGCAACCATATCTGGAATGCCTATCGGCACCTATATTTGAAATGCCTATCGGCTTCTATATCTGAAATCCCTATCGACACCTATTTTTAAAATGCCAATTGGCAACTATTTCTGAAATGCCTATCGGCACCTATATCTGAAATGCCTATCGGCACCTATTTTTGAAATGCCTATCGGAAACTACATCTGAAATGCCTATCAGCACCTATATTTGAAATGCCTATCGGCAACCATATCTGGAAAGCCTATCGGCACCTATATTTGAAATGCCTATCGGCACCTATTTTTAAAATGCCAATCGGCAACTATATCTAAAATGCCTATCGGCACCTATATCTGAAATGCCTATCGGCACCTATTTTTGAAATGCCTATCGGAAACTACATCTGAAATGCCTATCGGCACCTATATTTGAAATGCCTATCGGCACATATTTTTAAAATGCCAATCGGCAACTATATCTAAAATGCCTATCGGCACCTATATCTGAAATGCCTATCGGCACCTATTTTTGAAATGCCTATCGGAAACTACATCTGAAATGCCTATCAGCACCTATATTTGAAATGCCTATCGGCAACCATATCTGGAATGCCTATCGGCACCTATATTTGAAATGCCTATCGGCTTCTATATCTGAAATGCCTATTGGCACCTATTTTTAAAATGCCTATCGGCAACTATATCTGAAATACCTATTGGCACCCATATCTGAATTGCCTGTCGGCACCTATTTTTTAAATGCCTATCGGAAACTACATCTGAAATGCCTATCAGCACCTATATTTGAAATGCATATCGGCAACCATATCTGGAATGCCTATTGGCATCTATATTTGAAATGCCTATCGGCTTCTATATCTGAAATGCCCATCGGCACCTATTTTTAAAATGCCAATCGGCAACTATATCTGTAATGCCTATCAGCACCTATATCAGAAATGCCTATCGGCACCTATTTTTGAAATGCCTATCGGAAGCTACATCTGAAATGCCTATCAGCACCAATATTTGAAATGCCTATCGGCAACCATATCTGAAATGCCTATCGACACCTATATTTGAAATACCTATCGGCTTCTATATCTGAAATGCCTATCGGCACCTATTTTTTAAATGCCAATCGGCAACTATATCTGAAATGCCTATCGGCACCTATATCTGAAATGCCTATCGTCACCAATTTTTGAAATGCCTATCGGAAACTACATCTGAAATGCCTACCAGCACCTATATTTGAAATGCCTATCGGCAACCATATCTGGAATGCCTATCGGCACATATATTTGAAATGCCTATCGGCTTCTATATCTGAAATGCCTATCGGCAGCTATTTTTAAAATGCCTATCGGCAACTATATCTGAAATGCCTATCGGCACCTATATTTGAAATGCCTATCGGCAACCATATCTGGAATGCCTATCGGCACCTATATTTGAAATGCCTATCAGCTTCTATATCTGAAATGCCTATCGGCACCTATTTTTAAAATGCCAATCGGCAACTATATCTGAAATGCCTATCGGCACCTATATCTGAAATGCCTATCGGCATCAATTTTTGAAATGCCTATCGGAAAATACATCTGGAATGCCTATCAGCACCTATATTTGAAATGCCTATCGGCAACCATATCTGGAATGCCTATTGGCACCTATATTTGAAATGCCTATCGGCTTCTATATATAAAATGCATATCGACACCTATTTTTAAAATGCCAATCGGCAACTATATCTGAAATGCCTATCGGCACCTATATCTGAAATGTCTATCGGCACCTATTTTTGAAATGCCTATCGGAAACTACATCTGAAATGCCTATCAGCACCTATATTTGAAATGCCTATCGGCAACCATATCTGAAATGCTAATCGACACCTATATTTGAAATACCTATCGGCATCTATATCTGAAATGCCTATCAACACCGATTTTTAAAATGCCAAACGGCAACTATATCTGAAATGCCTATCTTCACCTATTTTTGAAATGTCTTTCGGAAACTACATCTGAAATGCCTATCTGCTCCTATATTTGAAATGCCTATCGGCAACCATATCTGAAATGCCTATCGACACCTATATTTGAAATACCTATCGGCTTCTATATTTGAAATGCCTATCAACACCTGTTTTTAAAATGCCAATCGGCAACTATATCTGAAATGCCTATCGGCACCTATATCTGAAATGCCTATCAACACCTATTTTTGAAATGCCTATCGGAAACTACATCTGAAATGCCTATCAGCACCTATATTTGAAATGCCTATCGGCAACCATATCTGAAATGCCTATCGACACCTATATTTGATATACCTATCGGCTTCTATATCTGAAATGCCTACCGGCACCTATTTTTAAAATGCCAATCGGCAACTATATCTGAAATGCCTATCGGCACCTATATCTGAAATGCCAATCGGCACCAATTTTTGAAATGCCTATCGGAAACTACATCTGAAATGCCTATCTGCTCCTATATATGAAATGCCTATCGGCAACCATATCTGAAATGTCTATCGACACCTATATTTGAAATACCTTTGGGCTTCTATACCTGAAATGCCTATCGGCACCTATAACTGAAATGCCTATCGGCACCTATATCTGAAATGCCTATCGGCACCTATTTTTGAAATGCCTATCGGAAACTACATCTGAAATGCCTATCAGCACCTATATTTGAAATGCCTATCGGCAACCATATCTGAAATGCCTATCGACACCTATATTTGTAATACCTATCGGCTTCTATATCTGAAATGCCTATCGGCACCTATTTTTAAAATGCCAATCGGCAACTATATCTGAAATGCCTATCGGCACCTATATCTGAAATGCCAATCGGCACCAATTTTTGAAATGCCTATCGGAAACTACATCTGAAATGCCTATCTGCTCCTATATTTGAAATGCCTATCAGCAACCATATCTGAAATGCCTATCGACACCTATATTTGAAATACCTATTGGCTTCTATATCTGAAATGCCTATCGGCACCTATTGTTAAAATGCCAATCGGCAACTATATCTGAAATGCCTATCGGCACCTATATCTGAAATGCCTATCGGCACCAATTTTTGAAATGCCTATCGGAAACTACATCTGAAATGCCTATCAGCACCTATATTTGAAATGCCTATCGGCAACATTATCTGGAATGCCTATCGGCACCTATATTTGAAATGCCTATCGGCTTCTATATCTGAAATGCCTATCGGCACTTATTTTTAAAATGCCAATCGGCAACTATATCTGAAATGCCTATCGGCACCTATATCTGAAATGCCTATCGGCACCTATTTTTGAAATGCCTATCGGAAACTACATCTGAAATGCCTATCAGCACCTATATTTGAAATGCCTATCGGCAACTATATCTGGAATGCCTATCGGCACCTATATTTGAAATGCCTATCGGAAACTACATCTGAAATGCCTATCGGCACTTATATTTGAAATGCCTATCGGCAACCATATCTGGAATGCCTATCGTCACCTATATTTGAAATGCCTATCGGCTTCTATATCTGAAATGCCTATCGGCACCTATTTTTAAAATGCCAATCGGCAACTATATCTGAAATGCCTATCGGCACCTATATCTGAAATGCCTATCTTCACCTATTTTTGAAATGTCTTTCGGAAACTACATCTGAAATGCCTATCTGCTCCTATATTTGAAATGCCTATCGGCAACCATATCTGAAAGCCTATCGACACCTATATTTGAAATACCTATCGGCTTCTATATTTGAAATGCCTATCGGCACCTGTTTTTAAAATGCCAATCGGCAACTATATCTGAAATGCCTATCGGCACCTATATCTGAAATGCCTATCAACACCTATTTTTGAAATGCCTATCGGAAACTACATCTGAAATGCCTATCAGCACCTATATTTGAAATGCCTATCAGCAACCATATCTGAAATGCCTATCGACACCTATATTTGAAATACCTATCGGCTTCTATATCTGAAATGCCTACCGGCACCTATTTTTAAAATGCCAATCGGCAACTATATCTGAAATGCCTATCGGCACCTATATCTGAAATGCCAATCGGCACCAATTTTTGAAATGCCTATCGGAAACTACATCTGAAATGCCTATCTGCTCCTATATATGAAATGCCTATCGGCAACCATATCTGAAATGTCTATCGACACCTATATTTGAAATACCTTTGGGCTTCTATACCTAAAATGCCTATCGGCACCTATAACTGAAATGCCTATCGGCACCTATTTTTTAAAAATGCCAATCGGCAACTATATCTGAAATGCCTATCGGCACCTATATCTGAAATGCCTATCGGTACCTATTTTTGAAATGCCTATCGGAAACTACATCTGAAATGCCTATCAGCACTTATATTTGAAATGCCTATCGGCAACCATATCTGGAATGCCTATCGGCACCTATATTTGAAATGCCTATCGGCTTCTATATCTGAAATGCCTATCGGCACCTATTTTTAAAATGCCAATCGGCAACTATATCTGAAATGCCTATCGGCACCTATTTTTGAAATGTCTTACGCAAATTACATCTGAAATGCCTATCTGCTCCTTTATTTGAAATGCCTATCGGCAACCATATCTGAAAAGCCTATCGACACCTATATTTGAAATACCTATCGGCTTCTATATCTGAAATGCCTATCGGCACCTGTTTTTAAAATGCCAATCGGCAACTATATCTGAAATGCCTATCGGCACCTATATCTAAAATGCCTATCGGCACCTATTTTTGTAATGTCTTTCAGAAACTACATCTGAAATGCCTATCTGCTCCTATATTTGAAATGCCTATCGGCAACCATATCTGAAATGCCTATCGACCCCTATATTTGGAATACCTATCGGCTTCTATATCTGAAATGCCTATCGGCACCTGTTTGTAAAATGCCAATCGGCAACTATATCTGAAATGCCTATCGGCACCTATATCTGAAATGCCTATCGGCATCAATTTTTGAAATGCCTATCAGAAACTACATCTAAAATGCCTATCAGCACCTATATTTGAAATGCCTATCGGCAACCATATCTGGAATGCCTATCGGCACCTATATTTGAAATGCCTATCGGCTTCTATATCTGAAATGCCTGTCGGCACCTATTTTTAAAATGCCAATGGCAACTATATCTGAAATGCCTATCGGCACCTATATCTGAAATGCCTATCGGCACCTATTTTTGAAATGCCTATCGGAAACTACATCTGAAATGCCTATCAGCACCTATATTTGAAATGCCTATCGGCAACCATATCTGGAATGCCTATTGGCACCTATATTTAAAATGCCTATCGGCTTCTATATCTGAAATGCCTATCGGCACCTATTTTTGAAATGCCTATCGGAAAATACATCTGAAATGCCTATCAGCACCTATATATGAAATGCCTATCGGCAACCATATCTGGAATGCCTAACGGCACCTATATTTGAAATGCCTATCGGCTTCTATATCTGAAATGCCTATCGGCACCTATTTTTAAAATGGCTATCTGCAACTATATCTAAAATGCCTATCGGCACCTATATCTGAAATGACTATCGGCACCTATTTTTGAAATGCCTATCGGAAACTACATCTGAAATGCCTTTCAGCACCTATATTTGAAATGCTTATCGGCAACCATATCTGAAATGCCTATCGGCACCTATATTTGAAATGCCTATCGGCTTCTATATCTGAAATGCCTATCGGCACCTATTTTTCAAATGCCTATCGGAAACTACATCTGAAATGCCTATCAGCACCTATATTTGAAATGCCTATCGGCAAATATATCTGGAATGCCTATCGGCACTTATATTTGAAATGCCTATCGGCTTCTATATCTGAAATGCCTATCGGCACCTATTTTTAAAATGGCTATCGGCAACTATATCTGAAATGCCTATCGGCACCTATATCTGAAATGCCTATCGGCACCTATTTTTGAAATGCCTATCGGAAACTACATCTGAAATGCCTATCAGCACCTATATTTGAAATGCCTATCGGCAACCATATCTGGAATGCCTATCGGCACCTATATTTGAAATGCCTATCGGCTTCTATATCTGAAATGCCTATCGGCTCCTATTTTTAAAATGCCAATCGGCAACTATATCTGAAAGACTATCGGCACCTATATCTGTAATGCCTATCGGCACCTATTTTTGAAATGCCTATCGGAAACTACAACTGAAATGCCTATCAGCACCTATTTTTAAAATGCCAATCGGCAACTATATCTGAAGTGCCTATCATCACCTATATCTGAAATGCCTATCGGCACCTATTTTTGAAATGCCTATCGAAAACTACATCTGAAATGCCTATCAGCACCTATATTTGAAATGCCTATCGGCAACCACATCAGAAATGCCTATCGGCAACTATATCTGAAATGCCTTTTGGCATTTATATCTGAAATGCCTATCGATACCTATATTTGAAATGCCTATCGGCACCTATATTTTAAATGCCTATCGGCAACTATATCTGATATGCCTATCGGCACCTATATCTGAAATGCCTATCGGCACCTTTTTTGAAATGCCTATCGGAAACTACATCTAAAATGCCTATCGGCACCTATTTTTAAAATGCCAATCGGCAACTATATCTGAAATGCCTATCGGCACCTATATCTAAATGCCTATCGGCACCTATTTTTGAAATGCCTATCGGAAACTACATCTGAAATGCCTATCAGCACCTATATTTGAAATGCCTATCGGCAACCATATCTGGAATGCCTATCGGCACCTATATTTGAAATGCCTATCGGAAACAACATCTGAAATGCCTATCAGCACTTATATTTGAAATGCCTATCGGCAATCATATCTGGAATGCCTATCGTCACCTATATTTGAAATGCCTATCGGCTTCTATATCTGAAATGCCTATCGGCACCTGTTTTTAAAATGCCAATCGGCAACTATATCTGAAATGCCTATCGGCACCTATATCTGAAATGCCTATCGGCACCTATTTTTGAAATGCCTATCGACACCTATATTTGAAATACCTATCGGCTTCTATATCTGAAATGTCTATCGGAACCTATTTTTAAAATGCCAATCGGCAACTATATCTGAAATGCCTATCGGCACCTATATCTGAAATGCCAATCGGCACCAATTTTTGAAATGCCTATCGGAAACTACATCTGAAATGCCTATCTGCTCCTATATTTGGAATGCCTATCGGCAACCATATCTGAAATGCCTATCGACACCTATATTTGAAATACCTATCGGCTTCTATACATGAAATGCCTATCGGCACCTATATCTGAAATGCCTATCGGCATCAATTTTTGAAATGCCTATCGGAAACTACATCTAAAATGCCTAACAGCACCTATATTTGAAATGCCTATCGGAAACCATATCTGGAATGCCTATCGGCACCTATATTTGAAATGCCTATCGGCTTCTATATCTGAAATGCCTATCGGCACCTATTTTTAAAATGCCAATTGGCAATTATATCTGAAATGCCTATCGGCACCTTTATCTGAAATGCCGATCGGCACCTATTTTTTAAATGCCTATCAGAAACTACATCTGAAATGCCTATCAGCACCTATATTTGAAATGCCTATCGGCAACCATATCTGAAATGCCTATCGACACCTATATTTGAAATACCTATCGGCTTCTATATCTGAAACGCCTATCAACACCTATTTTTAAAATGCCAATCAACAACTATATCTGAAATGCCTATAGGCACCTATATCTGAAATGCCTACCGGCACCTATTTTTGAAATGCTTATCGGAAACTACATCTGAAATGCCTATCATCACTTATATTTGAAATGCCTATCGTCAACCATATCTGAAATGCCTATCGACACCTATATTTGAAATACCTATCGGCTTCTATATTTGAAATGCCTATCGGCACCTATTTTTAAAATGCCAATCGGTAACTATATCTGAAATGCCTATCGGCACCTATATCTGAAATGCCTATCGGCACCAATTTTTGAAATGCCTATCGGAAAATACATCTGGAATGCCTATCAGCACCTATATTTGAAATGCCTATCGGCAACCATATCTGAAATGCCTAACGACACCTATATTTGAAATACCTATCGGCTTCTATATCTGAAATGCCTATCGGCACCTATTTTTAAAATGTTAATCGGTAACTATATCTGAAATGCCTATCGGCACCTATATCTGAAATGCCTATCGGCCCCAATTTTTGAAATGCCTATCGAAAAATACATCTGGAATGCCTATCAGCACCTATATTTGAAATGCCTATCGGCAACCATATCTGGAATGCCTATCGGCACCTATATATGAAATGCCTATCGGCTTCTATATCTGAAATGCCTATCGACACCTATTTTTAAAATGCCAATCGGCAACTATATTTGAAATGCCTATCGGCACCTATATCTGAAATGCCTATCGACACCTGTATTTGAAATACCTATTGGCTTCTATGTCTGAAATGTCTATCAACACCTATTTTTAAAATGCCAATCGGCAACTATATCTGAAATGCCTATCGGCACCTATATCTGAAATGCCTATCGGCATCAATTTTTGAAATGCCTATCGGAAACTACATCTGAAATGCCTATCATCACTTATATTTGAAATGCCTATCGTCAACCATATCTGAAATGCCTATCGACACCTATATTTGAAATACCTATCGGCTTCTATATTTGAAATGCCTATCGGCACCTATTTTTAAAATGCCAATCGGTAACTATATCTGAAATGCCTATCGGCACCTATATCTGAAATGCCTATCGGCACCAATTTTTGAAATGCCTATCGGAAAATACATCTGGAATGCCTATCAGCACCTATATTTGAAATGCCTATCGGCAACCATATCTGAAATGCCTAACGACACCTATATTTGAAATACCTATCGGCTTCAATATCTGAAATGCCTATCGGCACCTATTTTTAAAATGCCAATCGGCAACTATATCTGAAATGCCTATCGGCACCTATATTTAAAATGCCTATCGGCAACCATATCTGGAATGCCTATCGGCACCTATTTTTGAAATGCCTATCGAAAACTACATCTGAAATGCCTATCAGCACCTATATTTGAAATGCCTATCGGCAACCACATCAGAAATGCCTATCGGCACCTATATCTGAATTGCCTTTCGGCATTTATATCTGAAATGCCTATCGGCACCTATATTTGAAATGCCTATCGGCTTCTATATCTGAAATGCCTATCGGCACCTATTTTTAAAATGCCAATCGGCAACTATATCTAAAGTGCCTATCGGCACCTATATCTGAAATGCCTATCGGCACCTATTTTTGAAATGCCTATCGAAAACTACATCTGAAATGCCTATCAGCACCTATATTTGAAATGCCTATCGGCAACCATATCTGGAATGCCTATCAGCACCTATATTTGGAATGCCTATCGGCTTCTATATCTGAAATGCCTATCGACACCTATTTTTAAAATGCCAATTGGCAACTATATCTGAAATGCCTATCGGCACCTATATCTAAAATGCCTATCGGTACCTATTTTTGAAATGCCTATCGGAAACAACATCTGAAATGCCTATCAGCAATTATATTTAAAATGCCTCTCGGCAAACATATCTGGAATGCCTATCGGCACCTATATTTGAAATGCCTATCGGCTTCTATATCTGAAATGCCTATCGGCACCTATTTTTAAAATGCCAATCGGCAACTATATCTGAAAAGCCTATCGGAACCTATATCTGAAATGCCTATCGGCACCAATTTTTAAAATGCCTTTCGGAAACTACATCTGAAATGCCTATCTGCTCCTATATTTGAAATGCCTATCGGCAACCATATCTGAAATGCCTATCGACACCTATATTTGAAATACCTATCGGCTTCTATATCTGAAAAGCCTATCGGCACCTGTTTTTAAAATGCCAATCGGCAACTATATCTGAAATGCCTATCGGCACCTATATCTGAAATGCCTATCGGAAACTACATCTAAAATGCCTATCAGCACCTATATTTGAAATGCCTATCGGCAACCATATCTGGAATGCCTATCGGCACCTATATTTGAAATGCCTATCGGCTTCTATATCTGAAATGTCTATCGGCACGTATTTTTAAAATGCCAATTGGCAACTATATCTGAAATGCCTATCGGCACCTATATCTGAAATGCCTATCGGCACCTATTTTTGAAATGCCTATCGGAAACTACATCTGAAATGCCTATCAGCAACTATATTTGAAATGCCTATCGGCAACCATATCTGAAATGCCTATCGACACATATATTTGAAATACCTATCGGCTTCTATATCTGAAATGCGTACCGGCACCTATTTTTAAAATGCCAATCGGCAATTATATCTGAAATGCCTATCGGCACCTATATCTGAAATGCCTATCGGCACCTATTTTTGAAATGCCTATCGGAAACTACGTCTGAAATGCCTATCAGCACCTATATTTGAAATGCCTATCGGCAACCATATCTGGAATGCCTATCGGCACCTATATTTGAAACGCCTATAGGCTTCTATATCTAAAATGCCTATCGGCACCTATTTTTAAAATGCCATTCGGCAACTATATCTGAAATGCCTATCGGCACCTATATCTGAAATGCCTATCGGCACCTATTTTTGAAATGCCTATCGGAAACTGTATCTGAAATGCCTATCAGCACCTATATTTGAAATGCCTATCGGCAACCATATCTGAAATGCCTATCGACACCTATATTTGAAATACCTATCGGCTTCTATATCTGAAATGCCTATCGGCACCTATTTTTTAAATGCCATTCGGCAACTATACCTTAAATGCCTATCGGCACCTATATCTGAAATGCCTATCGGCACCAATTTTTGAAATGCCTATCGGAAACTACATCTGAAATGCCTATCAGCACCTATATTTGAAATGCCTATCGGCAACCATATCTGGAATGCTTATCGGCACCTATATTTGAAATGCCTATCGGCTTCTATATCTGAAATGCCTTTTGGCACCTATTTTTAAAATGCCAATCGGCAACTATATCTGAAATGCCTATCGGCACCTATATCTGAAAAGCCTATCGGCACTTATTTTTGAAATGCCTATCGTAAACTACATCTGAAATGCCTATCAGCACCTATATTTGAAATGCCTATCGGCAACCATATCTGGAATGCCTATCGGCACCTATTTTTGAAATGCCTATCGGCTTCTATATCTGAAATGTCTATCGGCACCTATTTTTAAAATGCCAATTGGCAACTATATCTGAAATGCCTATCGGCACCTATATCTGAAATGTCTATCGGCACCTATTTTTGAAATGCCTATCGGAAACTAAATCTGAAATGCCTTTCAGAACCTATATTTAAAATGCCTGTCGGCAACCATATCTGAAATGCCTATCGACACATATATTTGAAATACCTATCGGCTTCTATATTTGAAATGCGTATCGGCACCTATTTTTAAAATGCCAATCGGCAATTATATCTGAAATGCCTATCGGCACCTATATCTGAAATGCCTATCGGCACCTATTTTTGAAATGCCTATCGGAAACTACATCTAAAATGCCTATTAGCACCTATATTTGAAATGCCTATCGGCAACCATATCTGGAATTCCTATCGGCACCTATATTTGAAATGCCTATCGGCTTCTATATCTGAAATGCCTTTAGGCACCTATTTTTAAAATGCCAATCGGCAAATATATCTGAAATGCCTATCGGCACCTATATCTGAAATGCCTATCGGCACCTATTTTTGAAATGCCTATCGGACACTACATCTGAAATGGCTATCAGCACCTATATTTGAAATGCCTATCGGCAACCATATCTGAAATGTCTATCGACACCTATATTTAAAATACCTATCGGCTTCTATATCTAAAATGCCTATCGGCACTTATTTCTAAAATGCCAATCGGCAACTATATCTAAAATGCCTATCGGGACCTATATCTGAAATGCCTATCGGCACCAATTTTTGAAATGCCTATCGGAAACTACATCTGAAATGCCTATCAGCACCTATATTTGAAATACCTATCGGCAACCATATCTGGAATGCCTATCGGCACCTATATTTGAAATGTCTATCGGCTTCTATATCTGAAATCCCTATCGACACCTATTTTTAAAATGCCAATTGGCAACTATTTCTGAAATGCCTATCGGCACCTATATCTGAAATGCCTATCGGCACCTATTTTTGAAATGCCTATCGGAAACTACATCTGAAATGCCTATCAGCACCTATATTTGAAATGCCTATCGGCAACCATATCTGGAAAGCCTATCGGCACCTATATTTGAAATGCCTATCGGCACCTATTTTTAAAATGCCAATCGGCAACTATATCTAAAATGCCTATCGGCACCTATATCTGAAATGCCTATCGGCACCTATTTTTGAAATGCCTATCGGAAACTACATCTGAAATGCCTATCGGCACCTATATTTGAAATGCCTATCGGCACATATTTTTAAAATGCCAATCGGCAACTATATCTAAAATGCCTATCGGCACCTATATCTGAAATGCCTATCGGCACCTATTTTTGAAATGCCTATCGGAAACTACATCTGAAATGCCTATCAGCACCTATATTTGAAATGCCTATCGGCAACCATATCTGGAATGCCTATCGGCACCTATATTTGAAATGCCTATCGGCTTCTATATCTGAAATGCCTATTGGCACCTATTTTTAAAATGCCTATCGGCAACTATATCTGAAATACCTATTGGCACCCATATCTGAAATGCCTGTCGGCACCTATTTTTTAAATGCCTATCGGAAACTACATCTGAAATGCCTATCAGCACCTATATTTGAAATGCATATCGGCAACCATATCTGGAATGCCTATTGGCATCTATATTTGAAATGCCTATCGGCTTCTATATCTGAAATGCCCATCGGCACCTATTTTTAAAATGCCAATCGGCAACTATATCTGTAATGCCTATCAGCACCTATATCAGAAATGCCTATCGGCACCTATTTTTGAAATGCCTATCGGAAGCTACATCTGAAATGCCTATCAGCACCAATATTTGAAATGCCTATCGGCAACCATATCTGAAATGCCTATCGACACCTATATTTGAAATACCTATCGGCT
Organism: Venustoraphidia nigricollis; assembly: GCA_034508555.1. Classification (NCBI taxonomy): domain Eukaryota; kingdom Metazoa; phylum Arthropoda; class Insecta; order Raphidioptera; family Raphidiidae; genus Venustoraphidia; species Venustoraphidia nigricollis. Next base: position 43,921 of record JAVRKA010000436.1, on the reverse strand, counting down.
TCTATATCTGAAATGCCTATCGGCACCTATTTTTAAAATGCCAATCGGCAACTATATCTGAAATGCCTATCGGCACCTATATCTGAAATGCCTATCGTCACCAATTTTTGAAATGCCTATCGGAAACTACATCTGAAATGCCTACCAGCACCTATATTTGAAATGCCTATCGGCAACCATATCTGGAATGCCTATCGGCACATATATTTGAAATGCCTATCGGCTTCTATATCTGAAATGCCTATCGGCAGCTATTTTTAAAATGCCTATCGGCAACTATATCTGAAATGCCTATCGGCACCTATATTTGAAATGCCTATCGGCAACCATATCTGGAATGCCTATCGGCACCTATATTTGAAATGCCTATCGGCTTCTATATCTGAAATGCCTATCGGCACCTATTTTTAAAATGCCAATCGGCAACTATATCTGAAATGCCTATCGGCACCTATATCTGAAATGCCTATCGGCATCAATTTTTGAAATGCCTATCGGAAAATACATCTGGAATGCCTATCAGCACCTATATTTGAAATGCCTATCGGCAACCATATCTGGAATGCCTATCGGCACCTATATTTGAAATGCCTATCGGCTTCTATATATAAAATGCATATCGACACCTATTTTTAAAATGCCAATCGGCAACTATATCTGAAATGCCTATCGGCACCTATATCTGAAATGTCTATCGGCACCTATTTTTGAAATGCCTATCGGAAACTACATCTGAAATGCCTATCAGCACCTATATTTGAAATGCCTATCGGCAACCATATCTGAAATGCTAATCGACACCTATATTTGAAATACCTATCGGCATCTATATCTGAAATGCCTATCAACACCGATTTTTAAAATGCCAAACGGCAACTATATCTGAAATGCCTATCGGCACCTATATTTGAAATGCCTATCGGCTTCTATATCTGAAATGACTATCGGCACCTATTTTTAAAATGCCAATCGGCAACTATATCTGAAATGCCTATCGGCACCTATAACTGAAATGCCTATCGGCACCTATTTTTGAAATGCCTATCAGAAACTACATCTGAAATGCCTATCAGCACCTATATTTGAAATGCCTATCGGCAACTATATCTGGAATGCCAATCGGCAACTATATCTGAAATGCCTATCGGCACCTATATCTGAAATGCCTATCTTCACCTATTTTTGAAATGTCTTTCGGAAACTACATCTGAAATGCCTATCTGCTCCTATATTTGAAATGCCTATCGGCAACCATATCTGAAATGCCTATCGACACCTATATTTGAAATACCTATCGGCTTCTATATTTGAAATGCCTATCAACACCTGTTTTTAAAATGCCAATCGGCAACTATATCTGAAATGCCTATCGGCACCTATATCTGAAATGCCTATCAACACCTATTTTTGAAATGCCTATCGGAAACTACATCTGAAATGCCTATCAGCACCTATATTTGAAATGCCTATCGGCAACCATATCTGAAATGCCTATCGACACCTATATTTGATATACCTATCGGCTTCTATATCTGAAATGCCTACCGGCACCTATTTTTAAAATGCCAATCGGCAAATATATCTGAAATGCCTATCGGCACCTATATCTGAAATGCCAATCGGCACCAATTTTTGAATTGCCTATCGGAAACTACATCTGAAATGCCTATCTGCTCCTATATATGAAATGCCTATCGGCAACCATATCTGAAATGTCTATCGACACCTATATTTGAAATACCTTTGGGCTTCTATACCTGAAATGCCTATCGGCACCTATAACTGAAATGCCTATCGGCACCTATATCTGAAATGCCTATCGGCACCTATTTTTGAAATGCCTATCGGAAACTACATCTGAAATGCCTATCAGCACCTATATTTGAAATGCCTATCGGCAACCATATCTGAAATGCCTATCGACACCTATATTTGTAATACCTATCGGCTTCTATATCTGAAATGCCTATCGGCACCTATTTTTAAAATGCCAATCGGCAACTATATCTGAAATGCCTATCGGCACCTATATCTGAAATGCCAATCGGCACCAATTTTTGAAATGCCTATCGGAAACTACATCTGAAATGCCTATCTGCTCCTATATTTGAAATGCCTATCAGCAACCATATCTGAAATGCCTATCGACACCTATATTTGAAATACCTATTGGCTTCTATATCTGAAATGCCTATCGGCACCTATTGTTAAAATGCCAATCGGCAACTATATCTGAAATGCCTATCGGCACCTATATCTGAAATGCCTATCGGCACCAATTTTTGAAATGCCTATCGGAAACTACATCTGAAATGCCTATCAGCACCTATATTTGAAATGCCTATCGGCAACATTATCTGGAATGCCTATCGGCACCTATATTTGAAATGCCTATCGGCTTCTATATCTGAAATGCCTATCGGCACTTATTTTTAAAATGCCAATCGGCAACTATATCTGAAATGCCTATCGGCACCTATATCTGAAATGCCTATCGGCACCTATTTTTGAAATGCCTATCGGAAACTACATCTGAAATGCCTATCAGCACCTATATTTGAAATGCCTATCGGCAACTATATCTGGAATGCCTATCGGCACCTATATTTGAAATGCCTATCGGAAACTACATCTAAAATGCCTATCGGCACTTATATTTGAAATGCCTATCGGCAACCATATCTGGAATGCCTATCGTCACCTATATTTGAAATGCCTATCGGCTTCTATATCTTAAATGCCTATCGGCACCTATTTTTAAAATGCCAATCGGCAACTATATCTGAAATGCCTATCGGCACCTATATCTGAAATGCCTATCTTCACCTATTTTTGAAATGTCTTTCGGAAACTACATCTGAAATGCCTATCTGCTCCTATATTTGAAATGCCTATCGGCAACCATATCTGAAATGCCTATCGACACCTATATTTGAAATACCTATCGGCTTCTATATTTGAAATGCCTATCGGCACCTGTTTTTAAAATGCCAATCGGCAACTATATCTGAAATGCCTATCGGCACCTATATCTGAAATGCCTATCAACACCTATTTTTGAAATGCCTATCGGAAACTACATCTGAAATGCCTATCAGCACCTATATTTGAAATGCCTATCAGCAACCATATCTGAAATGCCTATCGACACCTATATTTGAAATACCTATCGGCTTCTATATCTGAAATGCCTACCGGCACCTATTTTTAAAATGCCAATCGGCAACTATATCTGAAATGCCTATCGGCACATATATCTGAAATGCCAATCGGCACCAATTTTTGAAATGCCTATCGGAAACTACATCTGAAATGCCTATCTGCTCCTATATATGAAATGCCTATCGGCAACCATATCTGAAATGTCTATCGACACCTATATTTGAAATACCTTTGGGCTTCTATACCTAAAATGCCTATCGGCACCTATAACTGAAATGCCTATCGGCACCTATTTTTTAAAAATGCCAATCGGCAACTATATCTGAAATGCCTATCGGCACCTATATCTGAAATGCCTATCGGTACCTATTTTTGAAATGCCTATCGGAAACTACATCTGAAATGCCTATCAGCACTTATATTTGAAATGCCTATCGGCAACCATATCTGGAATGCCTATCGGCACCTATATTTGAAATGCCTATCGGCTTCTATATCTGAAATGCCTATCGGCACCTATTTTTAAAATGCCAATCGGCAACTATATCTGAAATGCCTATCGGCACCTATATCTGAAATGCCTATCGGCACCTATTTTTGAAATGTCTTACGCAAATTACATCTGAAATGCCTATCTGCTCCTTTATTTGAAATGCCTATCGGCAACCATATCTGAAAAGCCTATCGACACCTATATTTGAAATACCTATCGGCTTCTATATCTGAAATGCCTATCGGCACCTGTTTTTAAAATGCCAATCGGCAACTATATTTGAAATGCCTATCGGCACCTATATCTAAAATGCCTATCGGCACCTATTTTTGTAATGTCTTTCAGAAACTACATCTGAAATGCCTATCTGCTCCTATATTTGAAATGCCTATCGGCAACCATATCTGAAATGCCTATCGGCACCTATATCTGAAATGCCTATCGGCATCAATTTTTGAAATGCCTATCAGAAACTACATCTAAAATGCCTATCAGCACCTATATTTGAAATGCCTATCGGCAACCATATCTGGAATGCCTATCGGCACCTATTATTGAAATGCCTATCGGCTTCTATATCTGAAATGCCTGTCGGCACCTATTTTTAAAATGCCAATGGCAACTATATCTGAAATGCCTATCGGCACCTATATCTGATATGCCTATCGGAACCTATTTTTGAAATGCCTATCGGAAACTACATCTGAAATGCCTATCAGCACCTATATTTGAAATGCCTATCGGCAACCATATCTGGAATGCCTATTGGCACCTATATTTAAAATGCCTATCGGCTTCTATATCTGAAATGCCTATCGGCACCTATTTTTGAAATGCCTATCGGAAAATACATCTGAAATGCCTATCAGCACCTATATATGAAATGCCTATCGGCAACCATATCTGGAATGCCTAACGGCACCTATATTTGAAATGCCTATCGGCTTCTATATCTGAAATGCCTATCGGCACCTATTTTTAAAATGGCTATCTGCAACTATATCTAAAATGCCTATCGGCATCTATATCTGAAATGACTATCGGCACCTATTTTTGAAATGCCTATCGGAAAATACATCTGAAATGCCTTTCAGCACCTATATTTGAAATGCTTATCGGCAACCATATCTGAAATGCCTATCGGCACCTATATTTGAAATGCCTATCGGCTTCTATATCTGAAATGCCTATCGGCACCTATTTTTCAAATGCCTATCGGAAACTACATCTGAAATGCCTATCAGCACCTATATTTGAAATGCCTATCGGCAAATATATCTGGAATGCCTATCGGCACTTATATTTGAAATGCCTATCGGCTTCTATATCTGAAATGCCTATCGGCACCTATTTTTAAAATGGCTATCGGCAACTATATCTGAAATGCCTATCGGCACCTATATCTGAAATGCCTATCGGCACCTATTTTTGAAATGCCTATCGGAAACTACATCTGAAATGCCTATCAGCACCTATATTTGAAATGCCTATCGGCAACCATATCTGGAATGCCTATCGGCACCTATATTTGAAATGCCTATCGGCTTCTATATCTGAAATGCCTATCGGCTCCTATTTTTAAAATGCCAATCGGCAACTATATCTGAAAGACTATCGGCACCTATATCTGTAATGCCTATCGGCACCTATTTTTGAAATGCCTATCGGAAACTACAACTGAAATGCCTATCAGCACCTATTTTTAAAATGCCAATCGGCAACTATATCTGAAGTGCCTATCATCACCTATATCTGAAATGCCTATCGGCACCTATTTTTGAAATGCCTATCGAAAACTACATCTGAAATGCCTATCAGCACCTATATTTGAAATGCCTATCGGCAACCACATCAGAAATGCCTATCGGCAACTATATCTGAAATGCCTTTTGGCATTTATATCTGAAATGCCTATCGATACCTATATTTGAAATGCCTATCGGCACCTATATTTTAAATGCCTATCGGCAACTATATCTGATATGCCTATCGGCACCTATATCTGAAATGCCTATCGGCACCTTTTTTGAAATGCCTATCGGAAACTACATCTAAAATGCCTATCGGCACCTATTTTTAAAATGCCAATCGGCAACTATATCTGAAATGCCTATCGGCACCTATATCTAAATGCCTATCGGCACCTATTTTTGAAATGCCTATCGGAAACTACATCTGAAATGCCTATCGGCACCTATATTTGAAATGCCTATCGGCAACCATATCTGGAATGCCTATCGGCACCTATATTTGAAATGCCTATCGGAAACAACATCTGAAATGCCTATCAGCACTTATATTTGAAATGCCTATCGGCAACCATATCTGGAATGCCTATCGTCACCTATATTTGAAATGCCTATCGGCTTCTATATCTGAAATGCCTATCGGCACCTATTTTTAAAATGCCAATCGGCAACTATATCTGAAATGCCTATCGGCACCTATATCTAAATGCCTATCGGCACCTATTTTTGAAATGCCTATCGGAAAATACATCTGAAATGCCTATCAGCACCTATATTTGAAATGCCTATCGGCAACCATATCTGGAATGCCTATCGGCACCTATATTTGAAATGCCTATCGGAAACAACATCTGAAATGCCTATCAGCACTTATATTTGAAATGCCTATCGGCAACCATATCTGGAATGCCTATCGTCACCTATATTTGAAATGCCTATCGGCTTCTATATCTGAAATGCCTATCGGCACCTGTTTTTAAAATGCCAATCGGCAACTATATCTGAAATGCCTATCGGCACCTATATCTGAAATGCCTATCGGCACCTATTTTTGAAATGCCTATCGACACCTATATTTGAAATACCTATCGGCTTCTATATCTGAAATGTCTATCGGAACCTATTTTTAAAATGCCAATCGGCAACTATATCTGAAATGCCTATCGGCACCTATATCTGAAATGCCAATCGGCACCAATTTTTGAAATGCCTATCGGAAACTACATCTGAAATGCCTATCTGCTCCTATATTTGGAATGCCTATCGGCAACCATATCTGAAATGCCTATCGACACCTATATTTGGAATACCTATCGGCTTCTATACATGAAATGCCTATCGGCACCTATATCTGAAATGCCTATCGGCATCAATTTTTGAAATGCCTATCGGAAACTACATCTAAAATGCCTAACAGCACCTATATTTGAAATGCCTATCGGAAACCATATCTGGAATGCCTATCGGCACCTATATTTGAAATGCCTATCGGCTTCTATATCTGAAATGCCTATCGGCACCTATTTTTAAAATGCCAATTGGCAACTATATCTGAAATGCCTATCGGCACCTTTATCTGAAATGCCGATCGGCACCTATTTTTTAAATGCCTATCAGAAACTACATCTGAAATGCCTATCAGCACCTATATTTGAAATGCCTATCGGCAACCATATCTGAAATGCCTATCGACACCTATATTTGAAATACCTATCGGCTTCTATATCTGAAACGCCTATCAACACCTATTTTTAAAATGCCAATCAACAACTATATCTGAAATGCCTATAGGCACCTATATCTGAAATGCCTACCGGCACCTATTTTTGAAATGCTTATCGGAAACTACATCTGAAATGCCTATCATCACTTATATTTGAAATGCCTATCGTCAACCATATCTGAAATGCCTATCGACACCTATATTTGAAATACCTATCGGCTTCTATATTTGAAATGCCTATCGGCACCTATTTTTAAAATGCCAATCGGTAACTATATCTGAAATGCCTATCGGCACCTATATCTGAAATGCCTATCGGCACCAATTTTTGAAATGCCTATCGGAAAATACATCTGGAATGCCTATCAGCACCTATATTTGAAATGCCTATCGGCAACCATATCTGAAATGCCTAACGACACCTATATTTGAAATACCTATCGGCTTCTATATCTGAAATGCCTATCGGCACCTATTTTTAAAATGTTAATCGGTAACTATATCTGAAATGCCTATCGGCACCTATATCTGAAATGCCTATCGGCCCCAATTTTTGAAATGCCTATCGAAAAATACATCTGGAATGCCTATCAGCACCTATATTTGAAATGCCTATCGGCAACCATATCTGGAATGCCTATCGGCACCTATATATGAAATGCCTATCGGCTTCTATATCTGAAATGCCTATCGACACCTATTTTTAAAATGCCAATCGGCAACTATATTTGAAATGCCTATCGGCACCTATATCTGAAATGCCTATCGACACCTGTATTTGAAATACCTATTGGCTTCTATGTCTGAAATGTCTATCAACACCTATTTTTAAAATGCCAATCGGCAACTATATCTGAAATGCCTATCGGCACCTATATCTGAAATGCCTATCGGCATCAATTTTTGAAATGCCTATCGGAAACTACATCTGAAATGCCTATCAGCACCTATATTTGAAATGCCTATCGGCAACCATATCTGGAATGCTTATCGGCACCTATATTTGAAATGCCTATCGGCTTCTATATCTGAAACGCCTATCTGCACCTATTTTTAAAATGCCAATCGGCAACTATAACTGAAATGCCTATCGGCACCTATATCTGAAATGCCTATCGGCACCTATTTTTAAAATGCCTATCGGAAACTACATCTGAAATGCCTTTCAGCACCTATATTTGAAATGCCTATCGGCAACCGTATCTGGAATGCCTATCGGCACCTATATTTGAAATGCCTATCGGCTTCTATATCTGAAATGCCCATCGGCACCTATTTTTAAAATGGCTATCGGCAACTATATCTGAAATGCCAATCGGCACCTATATCTGAAATGCCTATCGGCACCTATTTTTGAAATGCCTATCGGAAACTACATCTGAAATGCCTATCAGCACCTATATCAGAAATGCCTATCGGCAACCATATCTGGAATGCCTATCGGCACCTCTATTTGAAATGCCTATCGGCTTCTATATCTTAATGCCTATCGGCACTTATTTTTAAAATGCCAATCGGCAACTATATCTGAAATGCCTATCGGCACCTATATCTGAAGCGCCTATCGGCACCTATTTTTGAAATGCCTATCGGAAACTACATCTGAAATGTCTATCGGCACCTATATTTGAAATGCCTATCGGCAACCATATTTGGAATGCCTATCGGCACCTATATTTAAAATGCCTATCGGCTTCAATATCTGAAATGCTTATCGGCACCTATTTTTAAAATGCCAATCGGCAACTATATCTGAAGTGCCTATCGGCACCTATATCTGAAATGCCTATCGGCACCTATTTTTGAAATGCCTATCGAAAACTACATCTGAAATGCCTATCAGCCCCTATATTTGAAATGCCTATCGGCAACCACATCAGAAATGCCTATCGGCATCTATATCTGAAATGCCTATCGACACCTATATTTGAAATGCCTATCGGCACCTATATTTTAAATGGTTATCGGCAACTATATCTGATATGCCTATCAGCACCTATATCTGAAATGCCTATCGGCACCTATTTTTGAGATGACTATCGGAAACTACATCTAAAATGCCTATCGGCACTTATTTTTAAAATGCCAATCGGCAACTATATCTGAAATGCCTATCGGCTCCTATATCTGAAATGCCTATCAGTACTTATTTTTAAAATGCCTATCGGCAACTATATCTAGAATGCCTATCGGCACCTATATTTGAAATGCCTATCGGCTTCTATATCTGAAATGCCTATCAGTACTTATTTTTAAAATGCCAATCGGCAACTATATCTGAAATGCCTGTCGGCACCTATATCTGAAATACCTATCGGCACCTATTTTTGAAATGCCTATCGGAAACTACATCTGAAATGCATATCAGCACCTATATTTGAAATGCCTATCGTCAACCATATCTGAAATGCCTATCGACACCTATATTTGAAATACCTATCGGCTTCTATATCTGAAATGCCGGTCGGCACCTATTTTTGAAATGCCTATCGGAAACTACATCTGAAATGCCTATCAGCACCTATATTTGAAATGCCTATCGGCGACCATATCTGAAATGCCTATCGACACCTATATTTGAAATACCTATCGGCTCCTATATCTGAAATGCCTATCAACACCTATTTTTAAAATGCCAATCGGCAACTATATCTGAAATGCCTATAGGCACCTATATCTGAAATGCCTACCGGCACCTATTTTTGAAATACCTATCGGAAACTACATCTGAAATGCCTATCAGCACCTATATTTGAAATGCCTATCGTCAACCATATCTGAAATGCCTATCGACACCTATATTTGAAATACCTATCGGCTTCTATATCTTAAATGCCTATCGGCACCTATTTTTAAAATGCCAATCGGTAACTATATCTGAAATGCCTATCGGCACCTATATCTGAAATGCCTATCGGCACCAATTTTTGAAATGCCTATAGGAAACTACATCTGAAATGCCTATCCGCACCTATATTTGAAATGCCTATCGGCAACCATATCTGGAATGCCTATCGGCACCTATATTTGAAATGTCTATTGGCTTCTATATCTGAAATGCATATCGGCACTTATTTTTAAAATGCCAATCAGCAACTATATCTGAAATGTCTGTCGGCACCTATATCTGAAATGCCTATCGGCACCTCTTTTTGAAATGCCTATCGGAAACTACATCTGAAATGCATATCAGCACCTATATTTGAAATGCCTATCGTCAACCATATCTGAAATGCCTATCGACACCTATATTTGAAATACCTATCGGCTTCTATATCTGAAATGCCGATCGCCACCTGTTTTTGAAATGCCTATCGGAAACTACATCTGAAATGCCTATCAGCACCTATATTTGAAATGCCTATCGGCAACCATATCTGAAATGCCTATCGACACCTATATTTGAAATACCTATCGGCTTCTATATCTGAAATGCCTATCAACACCTATTTTTAAAATGCCAATCGGCAACTATATCTGAAATGCCTATAGGCACCAATATCTGAAATGCCTACCGGCACCTATTTTTGAAATGCCTATCGGAAACTACATCTGAAATGCCTATCAGCACCTATATTTGAAATGCCTATCGTCAACCATATCTGAAATGCCTATCGACACCTATATTTGAAATACCTATCGGCTTCTATATCTTAAATGCCTATCGGCACCTATTTTTAAAATGCCAATCGGTAACTATATCTGAAATGCCTATCGGCACCTATATCTGAAATGCCTATCGGCACCAATTTTTGAAATGCCTATCGGAAAATACATCTGGAATGCCTATCAGCACCTATATTTGAAATGCCTATCGGCAACCATATCTGGAATGCCTATAGGCACCTATATTTGAAATACCTATCGGCTTCTATATCTGAAATGCCTATCGACACCTATTTTTAAAATGCCAAACGGCAACTATATCTGAAATGCCTATCGGCACCTATATCTGAAATGCCTATCGGCACCTATTTTTGAAATGCTTATCGGAAACTACTTCTGAAATGCCTATCAGCACATATATTTAAAATGCCTATCAGCAACCATATCTGAATTGCCTTACGACACCTATATTTGAAATACCTATCGGCTTCTATATCTGAAATGCCTATCAACACTTATTTTTAAAATGCCAATCGGCAACTATATCTGAAATGCCTATCGGCACCTATATCTGAAATGCCTATCGGCACCAATTTTTGAAATGCCTATCGGAAACTACATCTGAAATGCCTATCAGCACCTATATCTGAAATGCCTATCGGCAACTATATCTGGAATGCTTATCGGCACCTATATTTGAAATACCTATCGGCCTCTATATCTGAAATGCCAATCGGCACTTATTTTTAAAATGCCAAACGGCAACTATATCTGAATTGCCTATCGGCACCTATAACTAAAATGCCTATCGGCCCTATTTTTGAAATGCGTATTGGAAACTACATCTGAAATGCCTATCAGCACCTATATTTGAAATGCTTATCGGCAACCATATCTGGAATGCCTATCGGCACCTATATTTGAAATGCCAATCGGCTTCTATATCTGAAATGCCTATCGGCACCTATTTTTAAAATGCCAATTGGCAACTATATCTGAAATGCCTATCGGCACCTATATCTGAAATGCCTATCGGCACCTATTTTTGAAATGCCTATCGGAAACTACATCTGAAATGCCTATCAGCACCTATATTTGAAATGCCTATCGGCAAACATATCTGGAATGCCAATCGGCACCTATATTTGAAATGCCTATCGGCTTCTATATCTGAAATGCCTATCGGCACCTATTTTTAAAATGCCAATCGGCAACTATATCTGAAATGCCTATCGGCACCTATATCTGAAATGCCTATCGGCACCTATTTTTTAAATGCCTATCGGAAACTACATCTGAAATGCCTATCAGCACCTATATTTGAAATGCCTATCGTCAACCATATCTGAAATGCCTAACGACACCTATATTTGAAATACCTATCAGCTTCTATATCTGAAATGCCTATCGGCACCTATATTTTAAATGGTTATCGGCAACTATATCTGATATGCCTATCGGCACCTATATCTGAAATGCCTATCGGCACCAATTTTTGAGGTGACTATTGGAAACTACATCTAAAATGCCTATCGGCACCTATTTTTAAAATGCCAATCGGCAACTATATCTGAAATGCCTATCGGGCTCCTATATCTGAAATGCCTATCGGCAGCTATTTTTGAAATGCCTATCGGAAACTACATCTGAAATGCCTATCAGCACCTATATTTGAAATGCCTATCGGCGACCATATCTGAAATGCCTATCGACACCTATATTTGAAATACCTTTTGGCTTCTATATCTGAAATGCCTATCGGCACCTATTTTTAAAATGCCAATCGGCAACTATATCTGAAATGCCTATCGGCACCTCTATCTGAAATGCCTATCGGCACCGATTCTTGAAATGCCTATCGGAAACTACATCTGAAATGCCTATCAGCACCTATATTTGAAATGCCTATCGGCAACCATATCTGGAATGCCTATCGGCACCTATGTTTGAAATGCCTATCGGCTTCTATATCTGAAATGCCTATCGGCACTTATTTTTAAAATGCCAATCGGCAACTATATCTGATATGCCTATCGGCACCTATATCTGAAATGCCTATCGGCACCTATTTTTGAAATGCCTATCGGAAACTACATCTGAAATGCCTATCAGCACCTATATTTGAAATGCCTATCGGCAACAATATCTGGTATGCCTATCGGCACCTATATTTGAAATGCCTATCGGCTTCTATATCTAAAATGCCTATCGGCACCTATTTTTAAAATGCCAATCGGCAACTATATCTGAAGTGCCTATCGGCACCTATATCTGAAATGCCTATCGGCACCTATTTTTGAAATGCCTATGGGAAACTACATCTGAAATGCCTATCAGCACCTATATTTGTAATGCCTATCGGCAACAATATCTGGAAGGCCTATCGGCACCTATATTTGAAATGCCTATCGGCTTCTATATCTGAAATGCCTATCGGCACCTATTTTTAAAATGCCAATCGGCAACTATATCTAAAGTGCCTATCGGCACCTATATCTGAAATGCCTAACGGCAACCATATCTGGAATGCTTATCGGCACCTATTATTGAAATGCCTATCGGCCTCTATATCTGAAATGCCTATCGGCACTTATTTTTAAAATGCCAATCGGCAACTATATCTGAAATGCCTATCGGCACCTATATCTGAAATGCCTATCGGCACCTATTTTTGAAATGCCTATTGGAAACTACATCTGAAATGCCTATCAGCACCTATATTTAAAATGCTTATCGGCAATCATATCTGGAATGCCTATCGGCACCTATATTTGAAATGCCTATCGGCTTCTATATCTGAAATGCCTATCGGCACCTATTTTTAAAATGCCAATTGGCAACTATATCTGAAATGCCTATCGGCACCTATATCTGAAATGCCTATCGGCACCTATTTTTGAAATGCCTATCGGAAACTACATCTGAAATGCCTATCAGCACCTATATTTGAAATGCCTATCGGCAAACATATCTGGAATGCCAATCGGCACCTATATTTGAAATGCCTATCGGCTTCTATATCTGAAATGCCTATCGGCACCTATTTTTAAAATGCCAATCGGCAACTATATCTGAAATGCCTATCGGCACCTATATCTGAAATGCCTATCGGCACCTATTTTTTAAATGCCTATCGGAAACTACATCTGAAATGCCTATCAGCACCTATATTTGAAATGCCTATCGTCTACCATATCTGAAATGCCTAACGACACCTATATTTGAAATACCTATCGGCTTCTATATCTGAAATGCCTATCGGCACCTATTTTTAAAATGTTAATCGGTAACTATATCTGAAATGCCTATCGGCACCTATATCTGAAATGCCTATCGGCACCAATTTTTGAAATGCCTATCGGAAAATACATCCTGAATGCCTATCAGCACCTATATTTGAAATGCCTATCGACAACCATATCTGGAATGCCTATCGGCTTCTATATCTGAAATGCCTTTCGACACGTATTTTTAAAATGCCAATCGGCAACTATATCTGAAATGCCTATCGGCACCTATATCTGAAATGCCTATCGGCATCTATTTTTGAAATGCCTATCGGAAACTACATCTGAAATGCCTATCAGCACCTATATTTGAAATGCCTATCGGCAACCATATCTGAAATGTCTATCGACACCTGTATTTGAAATACCTATCGGCTTCTATATCTGAAATGCCTATCAACACCTATTTTTTAAATGCCAATCGGCAACTATATCTGAATTGCCTATCGGCACCTATATCTGAAATGCCTATCGGCACCAATTTTTGAAATGCCTATCGGAAACTACATCTGAAATGCATATCAGCACCTATATTTGAAATGCCTATCGGCAACCATATCTGGAATGCTTATCGGCACCTATATTTAAAATGCCTATCGGCTTCTATATCTGAAATGCCTATCGGCACCTATTTTTGTAATGCCAATCGGCAACTATATCTGAAATGCCTATCGGCACCTATATCTGAAATGCCTATCGGCACCTATTTTTGAAATGCCTATCGGAAACTACATCTGAAATGCCTATCAGCACCTATATTTGAAATGCCTAACGGCTTCTTTATCTGAAATGCCTATCGACACCTATTTTTAAAATGCCAATTGGCTACGATATCTGAAATGCCTATCGGCACCTATATCTGAAATGCCTATCGGTACCTATTTTTGAAATGCCTATCGGAAACTACATCTGAAATGCCTATCAGCACTTATATTTGAAATGCCTTTCGGCAACCATATCTGGAATGCCTATCGGCACCTATATTTGAAATGCCTATCGGCTTCTATATCTGAAATGCCTATCGGCACCTATTTTTAAAATGCCAATTGGCTACTATATCTGAAATGCCTATCGGCACCTATATCTGAAATGCCTATCGGCACCTATTTTTGAAATGCCTATCGGAAACTACATCTGAAATGCCTATCAGCACCTATATTTGAAATGCCTAACGGCTTCTTTATCTGAAATGCCTATCGACACCTATTTTTAAAATGCCAATTGGCTACTATATCTGAAATGCCTATCGGCACCTATATCTGAAATGCCTATCGGTACCTATTTTTGAAATGCCTATCGGAAACTACATCTGAAATGCCTATCAGCACCTATATTTGAAATGCCTATCGGAAACCATATATGGAATGCCTATCGGCACCTATATTTGAAATGCCTAACGGCTTCTTTATCTGAAATGCCTATCGACACCTATTTTTAAAATGCCAATTGGCTACTATATCTGAAATGCCTATCGGCACCTATATCTGAAATGCCTATCGGTACCTATTTTTGAAATGCCTATCGGAAACTACATCTGAAATGCCTATCAGCACTTATATTTGAAATGCCTGTCGGCAACCATATCTGGAATGCCTATCGGCACCTATATTTGAAATGCCTATCGGCTTCTATATCTGAAATGCCTATCGGCACCTATTTTTAAAATGCCAATCGGCAACTATATCTGAAATGCCTATCGGCACCTATATCTGAAATGCCTATCGGCACCTATTTTTGAAATGTCTTTCAGAAACTACATCTGAAATGCCTATCTGCTCCTATATTTGAAATGCCTATCGGCAACCATATCTGAAATGCCTATCGACCCCTATATTTGAAATACCTATCGGCTTCTATATCTGAAATGCCTATCGGCACCTGTTTTTAAAATGCCAATCGGCAACTATATCTGAAATGCCTATCGGCACCTATATCTGAAATGCCTATCGGCATCAATTTTTGAAATGCCTATCGGAAACTACATCTAAAATGCCTATCAGCACCTATATTTGAAATGCCTATCGGCAACCATATCTGGAATGCCTATCGGCACCTATATTTGAAATGCCTATCGGCTTCTATATCTGAAATGCCTATCGGCACCTATTTTTGAAATGCCTATCGGAAACTACATCTGAAATGCCTATCAGCACCTATATTTGAAATGCCTATCGGCTTCTATATCTGAAATGCCTATCGGCACCTATTTTTAAAATGCCAATCGGCAACTATATCTGAAATGCCTATCGGCACCTATATCTGAAATGCCTATCGGCACCTATTTTTTAAATGCCTATCGGAAACTACATCTGAAATGCCTATCAGCACCTATATTTGAAATGCCTATCGTCAACCATATCTAAAATGCCTATCGACACCTATATTTGAAATACCTATCGGCTTCTATATCTGAAATGCCTATCGGCACCTATTTTTTAAATGCTAATCGGTAAATATATCTGAAATGCCTATCGGCACCTATATCTGAAATGCCTATCGGCACCAATTTTTGAAATGCCTATCGGAAAATACATCTGGAATGCCTATCAGCACCTATATTTGAAATGCCTATCGGCAACCATATCTGGAATGCCTATCGGCACCTATATTTGAAATGCCTATCGGCATCTATATCTGAAATGCCTATTAACACCGATTTTTAAAATGCCAAACGGCAACTATATCTGAATTGCCTATCGGCACCTATATCTGAAATGCCTATCGGCACCAATTTTTGAAATGCCTATCGGAAACTACATCTGAAATGCCTATCAGCACCTATATTTGAAATGCCTATCGGCAACCATATCTGGAATGCCTAACGGCACCTATATTTGAAATGCCTATCGGCTTCTATATCTGAAATGCCTATCGGCACCTATTTTTAAAATGGCTATCGGCAACTATATCTAAAATGCCTATCGGCACCTATATCTGAAATGCCTATCGGCACCTATTTTTGAAATGCCTATCGGAAACTACATCTGAAATGCCTATAAGCACCTATATTTGAAATGCCTATCGGCAACCATATCTGGAATGCCTATCGGCACCTATATTTGAAATGCCTATCGGCTTCTATATCTGAAATGCCTATCGGCACCTATTTTTGAATTGCCTATCGGAAACTACAACTGAAATGCCTATCAGCACTTATTTTTAAAATGCCAATCGGCAACTATATCTGAAGTGCCTATCATGACCTATATCTGAAATGCCTATCTGCACCTATTTTTGAAATGCCTATCGAAAACTACATCTGAAATGCCTATCAGCACCTATATTTGAAATGCCTATCGGCAACCACATCAGAAATGCCTATCGGCACCTATATCTGAAATGCCTTTTGGCATTTATATCTGAAATGCCTATCGACACCTATATTTGAAATGCCTATCGGCACCTATATTTTAAATGGCTATCGGCTACTATATCTGATATGCCTATCGGCACCTATATCTGAAATGCCTATCGGCACCTATTTTTGAAATGCCTATCGGAAACGACATCTAAAATGCCTATCGGCACCTATTTTTAAATGCCAATCGGCAACTATATCTGAAATGCCTATCGGCACCTATATCTAAATGCCTATCGGCACCTATTTTTGAAATGCCTATCGGAAACTACATCTGAAATGCCTATCAGCACCTATATTTGAAATGCCTATCGGCAACCATATCTGGAATGCCTATCGGCACCTATATTTGAAATGCCTATCGGAAACTACATCTGAAATGCCTATCAGCACTTATATTTGAAATGCCTATCGGCAACCATATCTGGAATGCCTATCGGCACATATATTTGAAATGCCTATCGGCTTCTATATCTGAAATGCCTATCGGCACCTATTTTTAAAATGCCAATCGGCAACTATATCTTAAATGCCTATCGGCACCTATATCTGAAATGCCTATCGGCACCTGTTTTTAAAATGCCAATCGGCAACTATATCTGAAATGCCTATCGGCACCTATTTTTGAAATGCCTATCGGAAACTACATCTGAAATGCCCATCAGCACTTATATTTAAAATGCCTATCGGCAACCATATCTGGAATGCCTATCGGCACCTATATTTGAAATGCCTATCGGCTTCTATATCTGAAATGCCTATCGGCACCTATTTATAAAACGCCAATCGGCAACTATATCTTAAATGCCTATCGGCACCTATTTTTGAAATGTCTTTCGGAAACTACATCTGAAATGCCTATCTGCTCCTATATTTTAAATGCCTATCGGCAACCATATCTGAAATGCCTATCGACACCTATATTGAAATACCTATCGGCTTCTATATCTGAAATGCCTATCGGCACCTGTTTTTAAAATGCCAATCGGCAACTATATCTGAAATGCCTATCGGCACATATATCTGAAATGCCTATCGGCACCTATTTTTGAAATGCCTATCGGAAACTACATCTGAAATGCCTATCACCACCTATATTTGAAATGCCTATCGGCAACCATATCTGAAATGCCTATCGACACCTATATTTGAAATACCTATCGGCTTCTATATCTGAAATGCCTATCGGCACCTATTTTTAAAATGCCAATCGGCAACTATATCTGATACGCCTATCGGCACCTATATCTGAAATGCCAATCGGCACCAATTTTTGAAATGCCTATCGGAAACTACATCTGTAATTACTATCTGCTCCTATATTTGAAATGCCTTTCGGCAACCATATCTGAAATGCCTATCGACACCTATATTTGAAATACCTATCGGCTTCTATACCTGAAATGCCTATCGGCACCTATATCTGAAATGCCTATCGGCTACAATTTTTTAAATGCCTATCGGAAACTACATCTAAAATGCCTAACAGCACCTATATTTTAAATGCCTATCGGCAAGCATATCTGGAATGCCTATCGGCACCTATATTTGAAATGCCTATCGGCTTCTATATCTGAAATGCCTATCGGCACCTATTTTTAAAATGCCAATTGGCAACTATATCTGAAATGCCTATCGGCACTTATATCTGAAATGCCTATCGGCACCTGTTTTTGAAATGTCTATCGGAAACTACATCTGAAATGCCTATCAGCACCTATATTTGAAATGCCTATCGGCAACCATATCTGAAATGCCTATCGACACCTATATTTGAAATACCTATCGGCATTTATATCTGAAATGCTTGTCAACACCTATTTTTAAAATGCCAATTGGCAACTATATCTGAAATGCCTATAGGCACCTATATCTGAAATGCCTATCGGCAACTACTTTTAAAATGCCTATCGGAAACTACATCTGAAATGCATATCAGCACCTATATTTGAAATGCCTATCGTCAACCATATCTGAAATGCCTATCGACACCTATATTTGAAATACCTATCGGCTTCTATATCTGAAATGCCGATCGGCACCTATTTTTGAAATGCCTATCGGAAACTACATCTGAAATGCCTATCAGCACCTATATTTGAAATGCCTATCGGCAACCATATCTAAAATGCCTATCGACACCTATATTTGAAATACCTATCGGCTTCTATATCTGAAATGCCTATCAACACCTATTATTAAAATGCCAATCGGCAACTATATCTGAAATGCCTATAAGCACCTATATCTGAAATGCCTACCGGCACCTATTTTTAAAATGCCTATCGGAAACTACATCTGAAATGCCTATCAACACATTTTATTAAAATGCCAATCGGCAACAATATCTGAAATGCCTATCGACACCTATATTTGAAATACCTATCGGCTTCTATATCTGAAATGCCTATCAACACCTATTATTAAAATGCCAATCGGCAACCATATCTGAAATGCCTATCGACACCTATATTTGAAATACCTATCGGCTTCTATATCTGAAATGCCTATCGGCACCTATTTTTAAAATGCCAATCGGTAACTATATCTGAAATGCCTATCGGCACCTATATCTGAAATGCCTATCGGCACCTATATCTGAAATGCCTATCGGCACCAATTTTTGAAATGCCTATCGGAAAATACATCCGGAATGCCTATCAGCACCTATATTTGAAATGCCTATCGGCAACCATATCTGGAATGTCTATCGGCACCTATATTTGAAATGTCTATCGGCTTCTATATCTGAAATGCCTATCGACACCTATTTTTAAAATGCCAAACGGCAACTATATCTGAAATGCCTATCGGCACCTATATCTGAAATGCCTATCGGCACCTATATCTGAAATGCCTATCGGCCCCTTTTTTTGAAATACTTATCGGAAACTACATCTGAAATGCCTATCAGCACCTATATTTAAAATGCCTATCGGCAACCATATCTGAATTGCCTATCGACACCTATATTTGTAATACCTATCGGCTTCTATATCTGAAATGCCTATCGGCACCTATTTTTAAAATGCCAATCGGCAACTATATCTGAAATGCCTATCGGCACCTATATCTGAAATGCCAATCGGCACCAATTTTTGAAATGCCTATCGGAAACTACATCTGAAATGCCTATCTGCTCCTATATTTGAAATGCCTATCAGCAACCATATCTGAAATGCCTATCGACACATATATTTGAAATACCTATCGGCTTCTATATTTGAAATGCGTATCGGCACCTATTTTTAAAATGCCAATCGGCAATTATATCTGAAATGCCTATCGGCACCTATATCTGAAATGCCTATCGGCACCTATTTTTGAAATGCCTATCGGAAACTACATCTAAAATGCCTATCAGCACCTATATTTGAAATGCCTATCGGCAACCATATCTGGAATTCCTATCGGCACCTATATTTGAAATGCCTATCGGCTTCTATATCTGAAATGCCTTTAGGCACCTATTTTTAAAATGCCAATCGGCAAATATATCTGAAATGCCTATCGGCACCTATATCTGAAATGCCTATCGGCACCTATTTTTGAAATGCCTATCGGACACTACATCTGAAATGGCTATCAGCACCTATATTTGAAATGCCTATCGGCAACCATATCTGAAATGTCTATCGACACCTATATTTAAAATACCTATCGGCTTCTATATCTAAAATGCCTATCGGCACTTATTTCTAAAATGCCAATCGGCAACTATATCTAAAATGCCTATCGGGACCTATATCTGAAATGCCTATCGGCACCAATTTTTGAAATGCCTATCGGAAACTACATCTGAAATGCCTATCAGCACCTATATTTGAAATACCTATCGGCAACCATATCTGGATTGCCTATCGGCACCTATATTTGAAATGCCTATCGGCTTCTATATCTGAAATCCCTATCGACACCTATTTTTAAAATGCCAATTGGCAACTATTTCTGAAATGCCTATCGGCACCTATATCTGAAATGCCTATCGGCACCTATTTTTGAAATGCCTATCGGAAACTACATCTGAAATGCCTATCAGCACCTATATTTGAAATGCCTATCGGCAACCATATCTGGAAAGCCTATCGGCACCTATATTTGAAATGCCTATCGGCACCTATTTTTAAAATGCCAATCGGCAACTATATCTAAAATGCCTATCGGCACCTATATCTGAAATGCCTATCGGCACCTATTTTTGAAATGCCTATCGGAAACTACATCTGAAATGCCTATCGGCACCTATATTTGAAATGCCTATCGGCACCTATTTTTAAAATGCCAATCGGCAACTATATCTAAAATGCCTATCGGCACCTATATCTGAAATGCCTATCGGCACCTATTTTTGAAATGCCTATCGGAAACTACATCTGAAATGCCTATCAGCACCTATATTTGAAATGCCTATCGGCAACCATATCTGGAATGCCTATCGGCACCTATATTTGAAATGCCTATCGGCTTCTATATCTGAAATGCCTATTGGCACCTATTTTTAAAATGCCTATCGGCAACTATATCTGAAATACCTATTGGCACCCATATCTGAAATGCCTGTCGGCACCTATTTTTTAAATACCTATCGGAAACTACATCTGAAATGCCTATCAGCACCTATATTTGAAATGCATATCGGCAACCATATCTGGAATGCCTATTGGCATCTATATTTGAAATGCCTATCGGCTTCTATATCTGAAATGCCCATCGGCACCTATTTTTAAAATGCCAATCGGCAACTATATCTGTAATGCCTATCAGCACCTATATCAGAAATGCCTATCGGCACCTATTTTTGAAATGCCTATCGGAAGCTACATCTGAAATGCCTATCAGCACCAATATTTGAAATGCCTATCGGCAACCATATCTGAAATGCCTATCGACACCTATATTTGAAATACCTATCGGCTTCTATATCTGAAATGCCTATCGGCACCTATTTTTAAAATGCCAATCGGCAACTATATCTGAAATGCCTATCGGCACCTATATCTGAAATGCCTATCGTCACCAATTTTTGAAATGCCTATCGGAAACTACATCTGAAATGCCTACCAGCACCTATATTTGAAATGCCTATCGGCAACCATATCTGGAATGCCTATCGGCACATATATTTGAAATGCCTATCGCTTCTATATCTGAAATGCCTATCGGCAGCTATTTTTAAAATGCCTATCGGCAACTATATCTGAAATGCCTATCGGCACCTATATTTGAAATGCCTATCGGCAACCATATCTGGAATGCCTATCGGCACCTATATTTGAAATGCCTATCGGCTTCTATATCTGAAATGCCTATCGGCACCTATTTTTAAAATGCCAATCGGCAACTATATCTGAAATGCCTATCGGCACCTATATCTGAAATGCCTATCGGCATCAATTTTTGAAATGCCTATCGGAAAATACATCTGGAATGCCTATCAGCACCTATATTTGAAATGCCTATCGGCAACCATATCTGGAATGCCTATCGGCACCTATATTTGAAATGCCTATCGGCTTCTATATATAAAATGCATATCGACACCTATTTTTAAAATGCCAATCGGCAACTATATCTGAAATGCCTATCGGCACCTATATCTGAAATGTCTATCGGCACCTATTTTTGAAATGCCTATCGGAAACTACATCTGAAATGCCTATCAGCACCTATATTTGAAATGCCTATCGGCAACCATATCTGAAATGCCAATCGACACCTATATTTGAAATACCTATCGGCATCTATATCTGAAATGCCTATCAACACCGATTTTTAAAATGCCAAACGGCAACTATATCTGAAATGCCTATCGGCACCTATATTTGAAATGCCTATCGGCTTCTATATCTGAAATGACTATCGGCACCTATTTTTAAAATGCCAATCGGCAACTATATCTGAAATGCCTATCGGCACCTATAACTGAAATGCCTATCGGCACCTATTTTTGAAATGCCTATCGGAAACTACATCTGAAATGCCTATCAGCACCTATATTTGAAATGCCTATCGGCAACTATATCTGGAATGCCAATCGGCAACTATATCTGAAATGCCTATCGGCACCTATATCTGAAATGCCTATCTTCACCTATTTTTGAAATGTCTTTCGGAAACTACATCTGAAATGCCTATCTGCTCCTATATTTGAAATGCCTATCGGCAACCATATCTGAAATGCCTATCGACACCTATATTTGAAATACCTATCGGCTTCTATATTTGAAATGCCTATCAACACCTGTTTTTAAAATGCCAATCGGCAACTATATCTGAAATGCCTATCGGCACCTATATCTGAAATGCCTATCAACACCTATTTTTGAAATGCCTATCGGAAACTACATCTGAAATGCCTATCAGCACCTATATTTGAAATGCCTATCGGCAACCATATCTGAAATGCCTATCGACACCTATATTTGATATACCTATCGGCTTCTATATCTGAAATGCCTACCGGCACCTATTTTTAAAATGCCAATCGGCAACTATATCTGAAATGCCTATCGGCACCTATATCTGAAATGCATATCGGCACCAATTTTTGAAATGCCTATCGGAAACTACATCTGAAATGCCTATCTGCTCCTATATATGAAATGCCTATCGGCAACCATATCTGAAATGTCTATCGACACCTATATTTGAAATACCTTTGGGCTTCTATACCTGAAATGCCTATCGGCACCTATAACTGAAATGCCTATCGGCACCTATATCTGAAATGCCTATCGGCACCTATTTTTGAAATGCCTATCGGAAACTACATCTGAAATGCCTATCAGCACCTATATTTGAAATGCCTATCGGCAACCATATCTGAAATGCCTATCGACACCTATATTTGTAATACCTATCGGCTTCTATATCTGAAATGCCTATCGGCACCTATTTTTAAAATGCCAATCGGCAACTATATCTGATACGCCTATCGGCACCTATATCTGAAATGCCAATCGGCACCAATTTTTGAAATGCCTATCGGAAACTACATCTGTAATTACTGTCTGCTCCTATATTTGAAATGCCTTTCGGCAACCATATCTGAAATGCCTATCGACACCTATATTTGAAATACCTATCGGCTTCTATACCTGAAATGCCTATCGGCACCTATATCTGAAATGCCTATCGGCTACAATTTTTTAAATGCCTATCGGAAACTACATCTAAAATGCCTAACAGCACCTATATTTGAAATGCCTATCGGCAAGCATATCTGGAATGCCTATCGGCACCTATATTTGAAATGCCTATCGGCTTCTATATCTGAAATGCCTATCGGCACCTATTTTTAAAATGCCAATTGGCAACTATATCTGAAATGCCTATCGGCACTTATATCTGAAATGCCTATCGGCACCTGTTTTTGAAATGTCTATCGGAAACTACATCTGAAATGCCTATCAGCACCTATATTTGAAATGCCTATCGGCAACCATATCTGAAATGCCTATCGACACCTATATTTGAAATACCTATCGGCATTTATATCTGAAATGCTTGTCAACACCTATTTTTAAAATGCCAATTGGCAACTATATCTGAAATGCCTATAGGCACCTATATCTGAAATGCCTATCGGCACCTACTTTTAAAATGCCTATCGGAAACTACATCTGAAATGCATATCAGCACCTATATTTGAAATGCCTATCGTCAACCATATCTGAAATGCCTATCGACACCTATATTTGAAATACCTATCGGCTTCTATATCTGAAATGCCGATCGGCACCTATTTTTGAAATGCCTATCGGAAACTACATCTGAAATGCCTATCAGCACCTATATTTGAAATGCCTATCGGCAACCATATCTAAAATGCCTATCGACACCTATATTTGAAATACCTATCGGCTTCTATATCTGAAATGCCTATCAACACCTATTATTAAAATGCCAATCGGCAACTATATCTGAAATGCCTATAAGCACCTATATCTGAAATGCCTACCGGCACCTATTTTTAAAATGCCTATCGGAAACTACATCTGAAATGCCTATCAACACATTTTATTAAAATGCCAATCGGCAACAATATCTGAAATGCCTATCGACACCTATATTTGAAATATCTATCGGCTTCTATATCTGAAATGCCTATCAACACCTATTATTAAAATGCCAATCGGCAACCATATCTGAAATGCCTATCGACACCTATATTTGAAATACCTATCGGCTTCTATATCTGAAATGCCTATCGGCACCTATTTTTAAAATGCCAATCGGTAACTATATCTGAAATGCCTATCGGCACCTATATCTGAAATGCCTATCGGCACCAATTTTTGAAATGCCTATCGGATAATACATCCGGAATGCCTATCAGCACCTATATTTGAAATGCCTATCGGCAACCATATCTGGAATGTCTATCGGCACCTATATTTGAAATGTCTATCGGCTTCTATATCTGAAATGCCTATCGACACCTATTTTTAAAATGCCAAACGGCAACTATATCTGAAATGCCTATCGGCACCTATATCTGAAATGCCTATCGGCACCTATATCTGAAATGCCTATCGGCACCTATTTTTGAAATACTTATCGGAAACTACATCTGAAATGCCTATCAGCACCTATATTTAAAATGCCTATCGGCAACCATATCTGAATTGCCTATCGACACCTATATTTGTAATACCTATCGGCTTCTATATCTGAAATGCCTATCGGCACCTATTTTTAAAATGCCAATCGGCAACTATATCTGAAATGCCTATCGGCACCTATATCTGAAATGCCAATCGGCACCAATTTTTGAAATGCCTATCGGAAACTACATCTGAAATGCCTATCTGCTCCTATATTTGAAATGCCTATCAGCAACCATATCTGAAATGCCTATCGACACATATATTTGAAATACCTATCGGCTTCTATATTTGAAATGCGTATCGGCACCTATTTTTAAAATGCCAATCGGCAATTATATCTGAAATGCCTATCGGCACCTATATCTGAAATGCCTATCGGCACCTATTTTTGAAATGCCTATCGGAAACTACATCTAAAATGCCTATCAGCACCTATATTTGAAATGCCTATCGGCAACCATATCTGGAATTCCTATCGGCACCTATATTTGAAATGCCTATCGGCTTCTATATCTGAAATGCCTTTAGGCACCTATTTTTAAATTGCCAATCGGCAAATATATCTGAAATGCCTATCGGCACCTATATCTGAAATGCCTATCGGCACCTATTTTTGAAATGCCTATCGGACACTACATCTGAAATGGCTATCAGCACCTATATTTGAAATGCCTATCGGCAACCATATCTGAAATGTCTATCGACACCTATATTTAAAATACCTATCGGCTTCTATATCTAAAATGCCTATCGGCACTTATTTCTAAAATGCCAATCGGCAACTATATCTAAAATGCCTATCGGGACCTATATCTGAAATGCCTATCGGCACCAATTTTTGAAATGCCTATCGGAAACTACATCTGAAATGCCTATCAGCACCTATATTTGAAATACCTATCGGCAACCATATCTGGAATGCCTATCGGCACCTATATTTGAAATGCCTATCGGCTTCTATATCTGAAATCCCTATCGACACCTATTTTTAAAATGCCAATTGGCAACTATTTCTGAAATGCCTATCGGCACCTATATCTGAAATGCCTATCGGCAGCTATTTTTGAAATGCCTATCGGAAACTACATCTGAAATGCCTATCAGCACCTATATTTGAAATGCCTATCGGCAACCATATCTGGAAAGCCTATCGGCACCTATATTTGAAATGCCTATCGGCACCTATTTTTAAAATGCCAATCGGCAACTATATCTAAAATGCCTATCGGCACCTATATCTGGAATGCCTATCGGCACCTATTTTTGAAATGCCTATCGGAAACTACATCTGAAATGCCTATCGGCACCTATATTTGAAATGCCTATCGGCACCTATTTTTAAAATGCCAATCGGCAACTATATCTAAAATGCCTATCGGCACCTATATCTGAAATGCCTATCGGCACCTATTTTTGAAATGCCTATCGGAAACTACATCTGAAATGCCTATCAGCACCTATATTTGAAATGCCTATCGGCAACAATATCTGGAATGCCTATCGGCACCTATATTTGAAATGCCTATCGGCTTCTATATCTGAAATGCCTATTGGCACCTATTTTTAAAATGCCTATCGGCAACTATATCTGAAATACCTATTGGCACCCATATCTGAAATGCCTGTCGGCACCTATTTTTTAAATACCTATCGGAAACTACATCTGAAATGCCTATCAGCACCTATATTTGAAATGCATATCGGCAACCATATCTGGAATGCCTATTGGCATCTATATTTGAAATGCCTATCGGCTTCTATATCTGAAATGCCCATCGGCACCTATTTTTAAAATGCCAATCGGCAACTATATCTGTAATGCCTATCAGCACCTATATCAGAAATGCCTATCGGCACCTATTTTTGAAATGCCTATCGGAAGCTACATCTGAAATGCCTATCAGCACCAATATTTGAAATGCCTATCGGCAACCATATCTGAAATGCCTATCGACACCTATATTTGAAATACCTATCGGCTTCTATATCTGAAATGCCTATCGGCACCTATTTTTAAAATGCCAATCGGCAACTATATCTGAAATGCCTATCGGCACCTATATCTGAAATGCCTATCGTCACCAATTTTTGAAATGCCTATCGGAAACTACATCTGAAATGCCTACCAGCACCTATATTTGAAATGCCTATCGGCAACCATATCTGGAATGCCTATCGGCACATATATTTGAAATGCCTATCGGCTTCTATATCTGAAATGCCTATCGGCAGCTATTTTTAAAATGCCTATCGGCAACTATATCTGAAATGCCTATCGGCACCTATATTTGAAATGCCTATCGGCAACCATATCTGGAATGCCTATCGGCACCTATATTTGAAATGCCTATCGGCTTCTATATCTGAAATGCCTATCGGCACCTATTTTTAAAATGCCAATCGGCAACTATATCTGAAATGCCTATCGGCACCTATATCTGAAATGCCTATCGGCATCAATTTTTGAAATGCCTATCGGAAAATACATCTGGAATGCCTATCAGCACCTATATTTGAAATGCCTATCGGCAACCATATCTGGAATGCCTATCGGCACCTATATTTGAAATGCCTATCGGCTTCTATATATAAAATGCATATCGACACCTATTTTTAAAATGCCAATCGGCAACTATATCTGAAATGCCTATCGGCACCTATATCTGAAATGTCTATCGGCACCTATTTTTGAAATGCCTATCGGAAACTACATCTGAAATGCCTATCAGCACCTATATTTGAAATGCCTATCGGCAACCATATCTGAAATGCCAATCGACACCTATATTTGAAATACCTATCGGCATCTATATCTGAAATGCCTATCAACACCGATTTTTAAAATGCCAAACGGCAACTATATCTGAAATGCCTATCGGCACCTATAACTGAAATGCCTATCGGCACCTATTTTTGAAATGCCTATCGGAAACTACATCTGAAATGCCTATCAGCACCTATATTTGAAATGCCTATCGGCAACTATATCTGGAATGCCAATCGGCAACTATATCTGAAATGCCTATCGGCACCTATATCTGAAATGCCTATCTTCACCTATTTTTGAAATGTCTTTCGGAAACTACATCTGAAATGCCTATCTGCTCCTATATTTGAAATGCCTATCGGCAACCATATCTGAAATGCCTATCGACACCTATATTTGAAATACCTATCGGCTTCTATATTTGAAATGCCTATCAACACCTGTTTTTAAAATGCCAATCGGCAACTATATCTGAAATGCCTATCGGCACCTATATCTGAAATGCCTATCAACACCTATTTTTGAAATGCCTATCGGAAACTACATCTGAAATGCCTATCAGCACCTATATTTGAAATGCCTATCGGCAACCATATCTGAAATGCCTATCGACACCTATATTTGATATACCTATCGGCTTCTATATCTGAAATGCCTACCGGCACCTATTTTTAAAATGCCAATCGGCAACTATATCTGAAATGCCTATCGGCACCTATATCTGAAATGCATATCGGCACCAATTTTTGAAATGCCTATCGGAAACTACATCTGAAATGCCTATCTGCTCCTATATATGAAATGCCTATCGGCAACCATATCTGAAATGTCTATCGACACCTATATTTGAAATACCTTTGGGCTTCTATACCTGAAATGCCTATCGGCACCTATAACTGAAATGCCTATCGGCACCTATATCTGAAATGCCTATCGGCACCTATTTTTGAAATGCCTATCGGAAACTACATCTGAAATGCCTATCAGCACCTATATTTGAAATGCCTATCGGCAACCATATCTGAAATGCCTATCGACACCTATATTTGTAATACCTATCGGCTTCTATATCTGAAATGCCTATCGGCACCTATTTTTAAAATGCCAATCGGCAACTATATCTGAAATGCCTATCGGCACCTATATCTGAAATGCCAATCGGCACCAATTTTTGAAATGCCTATCGGAAACTACATCTGAAATGCCTATCTGCTCCTATATTTGAAATGCCTATCAGCAACCATATCTGAAATGCCTATCGACACCTATATTTGAAATACCTATTGGCTTCTATATCTGAAATGCCTATCGGCACCTATTGTTAAAATGCCAATCGGCAACTATATCTGAAATGCCTATCGGCACCTATATCTGAAATGCCTATCGGCACCAATTTTTGAAATGCCTATCGGAAACTACATCTGAAATGCCTATCAGCACCTATATTTGAAATGCCTATCGGCAACATTATCTGGAATGCCTATCGGCACCTATATTTGAAATGCCTATCGGCTTCTATATCTGAAATGCCTATCGGCACTTATTTTTAAAATGCCAATCGGCAACTATATCTGAAATGCCTATCGGCACCTATATCTGAAATGCCTATCGGCACCTATTTTTGAAATGCCTATCGGAAACTACATCTGAAATGCCTATCAGCACCTATATTTGAAATGCCTATCGGCAACTATATCTGGAATGCCTATCGGCACCTATATTTGAAATGCCTATCGGAAACTACATCTGAAATGCCTATCGGCACTTATATTTGAAATGCCTATCGGCAACCATATCTGGAATGCCTATCGTCACCTATATTTGAAATGCCTATCGGCTTCTATATCTGAAATGCCTATCGGCAATTATTTTTAAAATGCCAATCGGCAACTATATCTGAAATGCCTATCGGCACCTATATCTGAAATGCCTATCTTCACCTATTTTTGAAATGTCTTTCGGAAACTACATCTGAAATGCCTATCTGCTCCTATATTTGAAATGCCTATCGGCAACCATATCTGAAATGCCTATCGACACCTATATTTGAAATACCTATCGGCTTCTATATTTGAAATGCCTATCGGCACCTGTTTTTAAAATGCCAATCGGCAACTATATCTGAAATGCCTATCGGCACCTATATCTAAAATGCCTATCAACACCTATTTTTGAAATGCCTATCGGAAACTACATCTGAAATGCCTATCAGCACCTATATTTGAAATGCCTATCAGCAACCATATCTGAAATGCCTATCGACACCTATATTTGAAATACCTATCGGCTTCTATATCTGAAATGCCTACCGGCACCTATTTTTAAAATGCCAATCGGCAACAATATCTGAAATGCCTATCGGCACCTATATCTGAAATGCCTATCGGCACCAATTTTTGAAATGCCTATCGGAAACTACATCTGAAATGCCTATCAGCACCTATATTTGAAATGCCTATCGGCAACCATATCTGGAATGTCTATCGACACCTATATTTGAAATACCTTTGGGCTTCTATACCTGAAATGCCTATCGGCACCTATAACTGAAATGCCTATCGGCACCTATTTTTTAAAAATGCCAATCGGCAACTATATCTGAAATGCCTATCAGCACCTATATTTTAAATGCCTATCGGCAACCATATCTAAAATGCCTATCGACACCTATATTTGAAATACCTATCGACTTCTATATCTGAAATGCCTATCGGCACCTATTTTTAAAATGCCAATCGGCAACTATATCTGAAATGCCTATCGGCACCTATATCTAAAATGCCAATCGGCACCAATTTTTGAAATGCCTATCGGAAACTACATCTGAAATGCCTATCAGCACCAATATTTGAAATGCCTATCGGCAACCATATCTGAAATGCCTATCGACACCTATATTTGAAATACCTATCGGCTTCTATATCTGAAATGCCTATCGGCACCTCTTTTTAAAATGCCAATCGGCAACAATATCTGAAATGCCTATCGGCACCTATATCTGAAATGCCTATCGGCACCAATTTTTGAAATGCCTATCGGAAACTACATCTGAAATGCCTATCAGCACCTATATTTGAAATGCCTATCGGCAACTATATCTGGAATGCCTATCGGCACCTATATTTGAAATGCCTAACGGCTTCTTTATCTGAAATGCCTATCGACACCTATTTTTAAAATGCCAATTGGCTACTATATCTAAATGCCTATCGGCACCTATATCTGAAATGCCTATCGGTACCTATTTTTGAAATGCCTATCGGAAACTACATCTGAAATGCCTATCAGCACTTATATTTGAAATGCCTATCGGCAACCATATCTGGAATGCCTATCGGCACCTATATTTGAAATGCCTATCGGCTTCTATATCTGAAATGCCTATCGGCACCTATTTTTAAAATGCCAATCGGCAACTATATCTGAAATGCCTATCGGCACCTATATCTGAAATGCCTATCGGCACCTATTTTTGAAATGTCTTACGCAAATTACATCTGAAATGCCTATCTGCTCCTTTATTTGAAATGCCTATCGGCAACCATATCTCAAAAGCCTATCGACACCTATATTTGAAATACCTATCGGCTTCTATATCTGAAATGCCTATCGGCACCTGTTTTTTAAATGCCAATCGGCAACTATATCTGAAATGCCTATCGGCACCTATATCTAAAATGCCTATCGGCACCTATTTTTGTAATGTCTTTCAGAAACTACATCTGAAATGCCTATCTGCTCCTATATTTGAAATGCCTATCGGCAACCATATCTGAAATGCCTATCGACCCCTATATTTGAAATACCTATCGGCTTCTATATCTGAAATGCCTATCGGCACCTGTTTGTAAAATGCCAATCGGCAACTATATCTGAAATGCCTATAGGCACCTATATCTGAAATGCCTATCGGCATCAATTTTTGAAATGCCTATCAGAAACTACATCTAAAATGCCTATCAGCACCTATATTTGAAATGCCTATCGGCAACCATATCTGGAATGCCTATCGGCACCTATATTTGAAATGCCTATCGGCTTCTATATCTGAAATGCCTGTCGGCACCTATTTTTAAAATGCCAATGGCAACTATATCTGAAATGCCTATCGGCACCTATATCTGAAATGCCTATCGGCACCTATTTTTGAAATGCCTATCGGAATCTACATCTGAAATGCCTATCAGCACCTATATTTGAAATGCCTATCGGCAACCATATCTGGAATGCCTATTGGCACCTATATTTAAAATGCCTATCGGCTTCTATATCTGAAATGCCTATCGGCACCTATTTTTGAAATGCCTATCGAAAAATACATCTAAAATGCCTATCAGCACCTATATATGAAATGCCTATCGGCAACCATATCTGGAATGCCTAATGGCACCTATATTTGAAATGCCTATCGGCTTCTATATCTGAAATGCCTATCGGCACCTATTTTTAAAATGGCTATCTGCAACTATATCTAAAATGCCTATCGGCACCTATATCTGAAATGACCATCGGCACCTATTTTTGAAATGCCTATCGGAAACTACATCTGAAATGCCTTTCAGCACCTATATTTGAAATGCTTATCGGCAACCATATCTGAAATGCCTATCGGCACCTATATTTGAAATGCCTATCGGCTTCTATATCTGAAATGCCTATCGGAAACTACATCTGAAATGCCTATCAGCACCTATATTTGAAATGCCTATCGGCAAATATATCTGGAATGCCTATCGGCACTTATATTTGAAATGCCTATCGGCTTCTATATCTGAAATGCCTATCGGCACCTATTTTTAAAATGGCTATCGGCAACTATATCTGAAATGCCTATCGGCACCTATATCTGAAATGCCTATCGGCACCTATTTTTGAAATGCCTATCGGAAACTACATCTGAAATGCCTATCAGCACCTATATTTGAAATGCCTATCGGCAACCATATCTGGAATGCCTATCGGCACCTATATTTGAAATGCCTATCGGCTTCTATATCTGAAATGCCTATCGGCTCCTATTTTTAAAATGCCAATCGGCAACTATATCTGAAAGACTATCGGCACCTATATCTGTAATGCCTATCGGCACCTATTTTTGAAATGCCTATCGGAAACTACAACTGAAATGCCTATCAGCACCTATTTTTAAAATGCCAATCGGCAACTATATCTGAAGTGCCTATCATCACCTATATCTGAAATGCCTATCGGCACCTATTTTTGAAATGCCTATCGAAAACTACATCTGAAATGCCTATCAGCACCTATATTTGAAATGCCTATCTGCAACCACATCAGAAATGCCTATCGGCAACTATATCTGAAATGCCTTTTGGCATTTATATCTGAAATGCCTATCGATACCTATATTTGAAAGGCCTATCGGCACCTATATTTTAAATGCCTATCGGCAACTATATCTGATATGCCTATCGGCACCTATATCTGAAATGCCTATCGGCACCTATTTTTGAAATGCCTATCGGAAACTACATCTAAAATGCCTATCGGCACCTATTTTTAAAATGCCAATCGGCAACTATATCTGAAATGCCTATCGGCACCTATATCTAAATGCTTATCGGCACCTATTTTTGAAATGCCTATCGGAAACTACATCTAAAATGCCTATCAGCACCTATATTTGAAATGCCTATCGGCAACCATATCTGGAATGCCTATCGGCACCTATATTTGAAAAGCCTATCGGAAACAACATCTGAAATGCCTATCAGCACTTATATTTGAAATGCCTATCGGCAACCATATCTGGAATGCCTATCGTCACCTATATTTGAAATGCCTATCGGCTTCTATATCTGAAATGCCTATCGGCACCTATTTTTAAAATGCCAATCGGCAACTATATCTGAAATGCCTATCGGCACCTATATCTGAAATGCAAATCTTCACCTATTTTTGAAATGTGTTTCGGAAACTACATCTGAAATGCCTATCTGCTCCTATATTTGAAAAGCCTATCGGCAACCATATCTGAAATGCCTATCGACACCTATATTTGAAATACCTATCGGCTTCTATATCTGAAATGCCTATCGGCACCTGTTTTTAAAATGCCAATCGGCAACTATATCTGAAATGCCTATCGGCACCTATATCTGAAATGCCTATCGGCACCTATTTTTGAAATGCCTATCGGAAACTACATCTGAAATGCCTATCAGCACCTATATTTGAAATGCCTATCAGCAACCATATCTGAAATGCCTATCGACACCTATATTTGAAATACCTATCGGCTTCTATATCTGAAATGTCTATCGGCACCTATTTTTAAAATGCCAATCGGCAACTATATCTGAAATGCCTATCGGCACCTATATCTGAAATGCCAATCGGCACCAATTTTTGAAATGCCTATCGGAAACTACATCTGAAATGCCTATCTGCTCCTATATTTGGAATGCCTATCGGCAACCATATCTGAAATGCCTATCGACACCTATATTTGAAATACCTATCGGCTTCTATACATGAAATGCCTATCGGCACCTATATCTGAAATGCCTATCGGCATCAATTTTTGAAATGCCAATCGGAAACTACATCTAAAATGCCTAACAGCACCTATATTTGAAATGCCTATCGGAAACCATATCTGGAATGCCTATCGGCACCTATATTTGAAATGCCTATCGGCTTCTATATCTGAAATGCCTATCGGCACCTATTTTTAAAATGCCAATTGGCAACTATATCTGAAATGCCTATCGGCACCTTTATCTGAAATGCCGATCGGCACCTATTTTTTAAATGCCTATCAGAAACTACATCTGAAATGCCTATCAGCACCTATATTTGAAGTGCCTATCGGCAACCATATCTGAAATGCCTATCGACACCTATATTTGAAATACCTATCGGCTTCTATATCTGAAACGCCTATCAACACCTATTTTTAAAATGCCAATCAACAACTATATCTGAAATGCCTATAGGCACCTATATCTGAAATGCCTACCGGCACCTATTTTTGAAATGCTTATCGGAAACTACATCTGAAATGCCTATCATCACTTATATTTGAAATGCCTATCGTCAACCATATCTGAAATGCCTATCGACACCTATATTTGAAATACCTATCGGCTTCTATATTTGAAATGCCTATCGGCACCTATTTTTAAAATGCCAATCGGTAACTATATCTGAAATGCCTATCGGCACCTATATCTGAAATGCCTATCGGCACCAATTTTTGAAATGCCTATCGGAAAATACATCTGGAATGCCTATCAGCACCTATATTTGAAATGCCTATCGGCAACCATATCTGAAATGCCTAACGACACCTATATTTGAAATACCTATCGGCTTCTATATCTGAAATGCCTATCGGCACCTATTTTTGAAATGTTAATCGGTAACTATATCTGAAATGCCTATCGGCACCTATATCTGAAATGCCTATCGGCCCCAATTTTTGAAATGCCTATCGAAAAATACATCTGGAATGCCTATCAGCACCTATATTTGAAATGCCTATCGGCAACCATATCTGGAATGCCTATCGGCACCTATATTTGAAATGCCTATCGGCTTCTATATCTGAAATGCCTATCGACACCTATTTTTAAAATGCCAATCGGCAACTATATTTGAAATGCCTATCGGCACCTATATCTGAAATGCCTATCGACACCTGTATTTGAAATACCTATTGGCTTCTATGTCTGAAATGTCTATCAACACCTATTTTTAAAATGCCAATCGGCAACTATATCTGAAATGCCTATCGGCACCTATATCTGAAATGCCTATCGGCATCAATTTTTGAAATGCCTATCGGAAACTACATCTGAAATGCCTATCAGCACCTATATTTGAAATGCCTATCGGCAAACATATCTGGAATGCTTATCGGCACCTATATTTGAAATGCCTATCGGCTTCTATATCTGAAACGCCTATCTGCACCTATTTTTAAAATGCCAATCGGCAACTATAACTGAAATGCCTATCGGCACCTATATCTGAAATGCCTATCGGCACCTATTTTTAAAATGCCTATCGGAAACTACATCTGAAATGCCTTTCAGCACCTATATTTGAAATGCCTATCGGCAACCGTATCTGGAATGCCTATCGGCACCTATATTTGAAATGCCTATCGGCTTCTATATCTGAAATGCCCATCGGCACCTATTTTTAAAATGGCTATCGGCAACTATATTCGAAATGCCAATCGGCACCTATATCTGAAATGCCTATCGGCACCTATTTTTGAAATGCCTATCGGAAACTACATCTGAAATGCCTATCAGCACATATATCAGAAATGCCTATCGGCAACCATATCTGGAATGCCTATCGGCACCTCTATTTGAAATGCCTATCGGCTTCTATATCTTAATGCCTATCGGCACTTATTTTTAAAATGCCAATCGGCAACTATATCTGAAATGCCTATCGGCACCTATATCTGAAGCGCCTATCGGCACCTATTTTTGAAATCCCTATCGGAAACTACATCTGAAATGTCTATCAGCACCTATATTTGAAATGCCTATCGGCAACCATATTTGGAATGCCTATCGGCACCTATATTTAAAATGCCTATCGGCTTCAATATCTGAAATGCCTATCGGCACCTATTTTTAAAATGCCAATCGGCAACTATATCTGAAGTGCCTATCGGCACCTATATCTGAAATGCCTATCGGCACCTATTTTTGAAATGCCTATCGAAAACTACATCTGAAATGCCTATCAGCCCCTATATTTGAAATGCCTATCGGCAACCACATCAGAAATGCCTATCGGCATCTATATCTGAAATGCCTATCGACACCTTTATTTGA
Source organism: Venustoraphidia nigricollis (assembly GCA_034508555.1). Taxonomy (NCBI): domain Eukaryota; kingdom Metazoa; phylum Arthropoda; class Insecta; order Raphidioptera; family Raphidiidae; genus Venustoraphidia; species Venustoraphidia nigricollis. The sequence goes on along the minus strand of JAVRKA010000436.1, from coordinate 6,346 downwards.
AATGCCTATCGGCACCTATATTTTAAATGGTTATCGGCAACTATATCTGATATGCCTATCAGCACCTATATCTGAAATGCCTATCGGCACCTATTTTTGAGATAACTATCGGAAACTACATCTAAAATGCCTATCGGCACTTATTTTTAAAATGCCAATCGGCAACTATATCTGAAATGCCTATCGGCTCCTATATCTGAAATGCCTATCGGCACCTATTTTTGAAATGCCTATCGGAAACTACATCTGAAATGCATATCAGCACCTATATTTGAAATGCCTATCGTCAACCATATCTGAAATGCCTATCGACACCTATATTTGAAATACCTATCGGCTTCTATATCTGAAATGCCGGTCGGCACCTATTTTTGAAATGCCTATCGGAAACTACATCTGAAATGCCTATCAGCACCTATATTTGAAATGCCTATCGGCGACCATATCTGAAATGCCTATCGACACCTATGTTTGAAATACCTATCGGCTCCTATATCTGAAATGCCTATCAACACCTATTTTTAAAATGCCAATCGGCAACTATATCTGAAATGCCTATAGGCACCTATATCTGAAATGCCTACCTGCACCTATTTTTGAAATACCTATCAGAAACTACATCTGAAATGCCTATCAGCACCTATATTTGAAATGCCTATCGTCAACCATATCTGAAATGCCTATCGACACCTATATTTGAAATACCTATCGGCTTCTATATCTGAAATGCCTATCGGCACCTATTTTTAAAATGCCAATCGGTAACTATATCTGAAATGCCTATCGGCACCTATATCTGAAATGCCTATCGGCACCAATTTTTGAAATGCCTATCGGAAACTACATCTGAAATGCCTATCCGCACCTATATTTGAAATGCCTATCGGCAACCATATCTGGAATGCCTATCGGCACCTATATTTGAAATGTCTATTGGCTTCTATATCTGAAATGCCTATCGGCACTTATTTTTAAAATGCCAATCAGCAACTATATCTGAAATGTCTGTCGGCACCTATATCTGAAATGCCTATCGGCACCTCTTTTTGAAATGCCTATCGGAAACTACATCTGAAATGCATATCAGCACCTATATTTGAAATGCCTATCGTCAACCATATCTGAAATGCCTATCGACACCTATATTTGAAATACCTATCGGCTTCTATATCTGAAATGCCGATCGCCACCTATTTTTGAAATGCCTATCGGAAACTACATCTGAAATGCCTATCAGCACCTATATTTGAAATGCCTATCGGCAACCATATCTGAAATGCCTATCGACACCTATATTTGAAATACCTATCGGCTTCTATATCTGAAATGCCTATCAACACCTATTTTTAAAATGCCAATCGGCAACTATATCTGAAATGCCTATAGGCACCAATATCTGAAATGCCTACCGGCACCTATTTTTGAAATGCCTATCGGAAACTACATCTGAAATGCCTATCAGCACCTATATTTGAAATGCCTATCGTCAACCATATCTGAAATGCCTATCGACACCTATATTTGAAATACCTATCGGCTTCTATATCTTAAATGCCTATCGGCACCTATTTTTAAAATGCCAATCGGTAACTATATCTGAAATGCCTATCGGCACCTATATCTGAAATGCCTATCGGCACCAATTTTTGAAATGCCTATCGGAAAATACATCTGGAATGCCTATCAGCACCTATATTTGAAATGCCTATCGGCAACCATATCTGGAATGCCCATCGGCACCTATATTTGAAATGCCTATCGGCTTCTATATCTGAAATGCCTATCGACACCTATTTTTAAAATGCCAAACGGCAACTATATCTGAAATGCCTATCGGCACCTATATCTGAAATGCCTATCGGCACCTATTTTTGAAATGCTTATCGGAAACTACTTCTGAAATGCCTATCAGCACATATATTTAAAATGCCTATCGGCAACCATATCTGAATTGCCTTACGACACCTATATTTGAAATACCTATCGGCTTCTATATCTGAAACGCCTATCAACACTTATTTTTAAAATGCCAATCGGCAACTATATCTGAAATGCCTATCGGCACCTATATCTGAAATGCCTATCGGCACCAATTTTTGAAATGCCTATCGGAAACTACATCTGAAATGCCTATCAGCACCTATATTTGAAATGCCTATCGGCAACTATATCTGGAATGCTTATCGGCACCTATATTTGAAATGCCTATCGGCCTCTATATCTGAAATGCCAATCGGCACTTATTTTTAAAATGCCAAACGGCAACTATATCTGAATTGCCTATCGGCACCTATATCTAAAATGCCTATCGGCCCTATTTTTGAAATGCGTATTGGAAACTACATCTGAAATGCCTATCAGCACCTATATTTGAAATGCTTATCGGCAACCATATCTGGAATGCCTATCGGCACCTATATTTGAAATGCCAATCGGCTTCTATATCTGAAATGCCTATCGGCACCTATTTTTAAAATGCCAATTGGCAACTATATCTGAAATGCCTATCGGCACCTATATCTGAAATGCCTATCGGCACCTATTTTTGAAATGCCTATCGGAAACTACATCCGAAATGCCTATCAGCACCTATATTTGAAATGCCTATCGGCAAACATATCTGGAATGCCAATCGGCACCTATATTTGAAATGCCTATCGGCTTCTATATCTGAAATGCCTATCGGCACCTATTTTTAAAATGCCAATCGGCAACTATATCTGAAATGCCTATCGGCACCTATATCTGAAATGCCTATCGGCACCTATTTTTTAAATGCCTATCGGAAACTACATCTGAAATGCCTATCAGCACCTATATTTGAAATGCCTATCGTCAACCATATCTGAAATGCCTAACGACACCTATATTTGAAATACCTATCAGCTTCTATATCTGAAATGCCTATCGGCACCTATATTTTAAATGGTTATCGGCAACTATATCTGATATGCCTATCGGCACCTATATCTGAAATGCCTATCGGCACCAATTTTTGAGGTGACTATCGGAAACTACATCTAAAATGCCTATCGGCACCTATTTTTAAAATGCCAATCGACAACTATATCTGAAATGCCTATCGGGCTCCTATATCTGAAATGCCTATCGGCAGCTATTTTTGAAATGCCTATCGGAAACTACATCTGAAATGCCTATCAGCACCTATATTTGAAATGCCTATCGGCGACCATATCTGAAATGCCTATCGACACCTATATTTGAAATACCTTTTGGCTTCTATATCTGAAATGCCTATCGGCACCTATTTTTAAAATGCCAATCGGCAACTATATCTGAAATGCCTATCGGCACCTCTATCTGAAATGCCTATCGGCACCGATTCTTGAAATGCCTATCGGAAACTACATCTGAAATGCCTATCAGCACCTATATTTGAAATGCCTATCGGCAACCATATCTGGAATGCCTATCGGCACCTATGTTTGAAATGCCTATCGGCTTCTATATCTGAAATGCCTATCGGCACTTATTTTTAAAATGCCAATCGGCAACTATATCTGATATGCCTATCGGCACCTATATCTGAAATGCCTATCGGCACCTATTTTTGAAATGCCTATCGGAAACTACATCTGAAATGCCTATCAGCACCTATATTTGTAATGCCTATCGGCAACAATATCTGGTATGCCTATCGGCACCTATATTTGAAATGCCTATCGGCTTCTATATCTAAAATGCCTATCGGCACCTATTTTTAAAATGCCAATCGGCAACTATATCTGAAGTGCCTATCGGCACCTATATCTGAAATGCCTATCGGCACCTATTTTTGAAATGCCTATGGGAAACTACATCTGAAATGCCTATCAGCACCTATATTTGTAATGCCTATCGGCAACAATATCTGGAATGCCTATCGGCACCTATATTTGAAATGCCTATCGGCTTCTATATCTGAAATGCCTATCGGCACCTATTTTTAAAATGCCAATCGGCAACTATATCTGAAGTGCCTATCGGCACCTATATCTGAAATGCCTAACGGCAACCATATCTGGAATGCTTATCGGCACCTATTATTGAAATGCCTATCGGCCTCTATATCTGAAATGCCTATCGGCACTTATTTTTAAAATGCCAATCGGCAACTATATCTGAAATGCCTATCGGCACCTATATCTGAAATGCCTATCGGCACCTATTTTTGAAATGCCTATTGGAAACTACATCTGAAATGCCTATCAGCACCTATATTTAAAATGCTTATCGGCAATCATATCTGGAATGCCTATCGGCACCTATATTTGAAATGCCCATCGGCTTCTATATCTGAAATGCCTATCGGCACCTATTTTTAAAATGCCAATTGGCAACTATATCTGAAATGCCTATCGGCACCTATTTTTAAAATGTTAATCGGTAACTATATCTGAAATGCCTATCGGCACCTATATCTGAAATGCCTATCGGCACCAATTTTTGAAATGCCTATCGGAAAATACATCCTGAATGCCTATCAGCACCTATATTTGAAATGCCTATCGACAACCATATCTGGAATGCCTATCGGCACCTATATTTGAAATGCCTATCGGCTTCTATATCTGAAATGCCTTTCGACACGTATTTTTAAAATGCCAATCGGCAACTATATCTGAAATGCCTATCGGCACCTATATCTGAAATGCCTATTGGCATCTATTTTTGAAATGCCTATCGGAAACTACATCTGAAATGCCTATCAGCACCTATATTTGAAATGCCTATCGGCAACCATATCTGAAATGTCTATCGACACCTGCATTTGAAATACCTATCGGCTTCTATATCTGAAATGCCTATCAACACCTATTTTTTAAATGCCAATCGGCAACTATATCTGAATTGCCTATCGGCACCTATATCTGAAATGCCTATCGGCACCAATTTTTGAAATGCCTATCGGAAACTACATCTGAAATGCCTATCAGCACCTATATTTGAAATGCCTATCGGCAACCATATCTAGAATGCTTATCCGCACCTATATTTGAAATGCCTATCGGCTTCTATATCTGAAATGCCTATCGGCACCTATTTTTGTAATGCCAATCGGCAACTATATCTGAAATGCCTATCGGCACCTATATCTGAAATGCCTATCGGCACCTATTTTTGAAATGCCTATCGGAAACTACATCTGAAATGCCTATCAGCACCTATATTTGAAATGCCTAACGGCTTCTTTATCTGAAATGCCTATCGACACCTATTTTTAAAATGCCAATTGGCTACTATATCTGAAATGCCTATCGGCACCTATATCTGAAATGCCTATCGGTACCTATTTTTGAAATGCCTATCGGAAACTACATCTGAAATGCCTATCAGCACTTATATTTAAATTGCCTTTCGGCAACCATATCTGGAATGCCTATCGGCACCTATATTTGAAATGCCTATCGGCTTCTATATCTGAAATGCCTATCGGCACCTATTTTTAAAATGCCAATTGGCTACCATATCTGAAATGCCTATCGGCACCTATATCTGAAATGCCTATCGGCACCTATTTTTGAAATGCCTATCGGAAACTACATCTGAAATGCCTATCAGCACCTATATTTGAAATGCCTAACGGCTTCTTTATCTGAAATGCCTATCGACACCTATTTTTAAAATGCCAATTGGCTACTATATCTGAAATGCCTATCGGCACCTATATCTGAAATGCCTATCGGTACCTATTTTTGAAATGCCTATCGGAAACTACATCTGAAATGCCTATCAGCACCTATATTTGAAATGCCTATCGGAAACCATATCTGGAATGCCTATCGGCACCTATATTTGAAATGCCTAACGGCTTCTTTATCTGAAATGCCTATCGACACCTATTTTTAAAATGCCAATTGGCTACTATATCTGAAATGCCTATCGGCACCTATATCTGAAATGCCTATCGGTACCTATTTTTGAAATGCCTATCGGAAACTACATCTGAAATGCCTATCAGCACTTATATTTGAAATGCCTGTCGGCAACCATATCTGGAATGCCTATCGGCACCTATATTTGAAATGCCTATCGGCTTCTATATCTGAAATGCCTATCGGCACCTATTTTTAAAATGCCAATCGGCAACTATATCTGAAATGCCTATCGGCACCTATATCTGAAATGCCTATCGGCACCTATTTTTGAAATGTCTTTCAGAAACTACATCTGAAATGCCTATCTGCTCCTATATTTGAAATGCCTATCGGCAACCATATCTGAAATGCCTATCGACCCCTATATTTGAAATACCTATCGGCTTCTATATCTGAAATGCCTATCGGCACTTGTTTTTAAAATGCCAATCGGCAACTATATCTGAAATGCCTATCGGCACCTATAT